>JAIPRL010012433.1:0-12051 GCA_025469235.1 Pemphigus obesinymphae | reverse complement strand
TAAGCTCAAAAAATAGTTTTTCAAAAATTCTAATTGTCCGATAAAGTATAAAACAATTATTTATTTAAATGTAACTTTAGATACATGTATCTTTTATTAAAAGATACAATAAAAATTGTAACGAGTTACATTTTAAAGTTACTTGAAAATTATGTAACTGATTACAAGTTACAAGTTACAAATGTAACTCGGTTACGTAACTTTGATACATGTAACTGATTACTGCCCATTATTGTAATAATAAATTGGCAGAATTCTATGATCACCAAATATTATTATCAATAAACATAGGGGTATAAATGGTCATTGGTAATTTTAATTTTTAATCCATAATTTTTGTTCAATATTGAAGTATTGTTATAAATAAAGAAATAACAATACTTTAAAAATAAATAGTTCTCTAATCACTGCGGTCTGTAAGTACCTGCGATATTGGGATATTGAATTTGGATTTTGGATATAATTTTTTTAACTTAGTATAAATCCAGGGTGAGAGTTGTCCCTCACCTGCCCTCTCTTATGGGCGCCCATAATTTGTTTATATACCTATTCACTAAATACCTCTATATATAGTTAACATAAACCACTGCAGGTTTAGGAGAGGACGCATGGGAACGGAATAACCCTTTTTTTAAATTGTTCGGCATATACCTTTTCTAAATTATCCAAATAGGACGCTAAGAATGGGACAATAATAGCAATATAACTATTGTGGAAACCAATAGGTATATTATATTTTAATATCGTGTACGAATTTCAGGCCTTAATCTCAAAAATCTAACAGAAATATCGAGATGATTTTTGAGGAGGTATAAGAAAATTCCAATATGTTCTGAGTATCGCTGACAATAGAACAACTTTAAAACGTTAAAATTAAATAAAATCTGAAATCGGAATATTTTAAAGAAAATGTATATAAAAGTATTCCAAAAATCTCTAAAAGCGCACCGTAAATACAAATTTTGACACTCAAATTTAAATATCTCTACACGCTTCAAAAATGGATTTATAATAATTATAAACTACTACCTATCTAATCATTAGATAGTAATCGTCTAATGACGCAATCGTAACAGATAGTAATTTTCATAAAGTAACGCGTTAATTTTTTTTTTTATAAATATATTTTATAAATTATTATAGTATTAAAAAAGATAATAGAAGACCAAGAGAAATGATATAGATATTAAAATTAATTATCATATCCAAATAATATGTCATTATTTTCAGTTTGTACAGGCCTGACATATTCTGCATATATTGCTCAATAATATTAGCCATTTGTATTATTATTACTACAAGACCGCCGATGCCTAACAGGTGCGTTTGATGCACGGAATTATGAAAGTGGGAAAAGTTTTCAAATCCATGAACCTACAATGGACTGCAACAGTCGACGAGTTTTAATTTTGACGATTTTTTATATAGCATACGTCAATTCCCAAAATATTTAACAGTGGTATATCCCTTAAGCTAAAAGTTGTAATAATATTTAAATTTAGATTAAATAGACATTTAACAAATATATCAACGAATTCATTTATTTTGATAACCTACCTACATGTTAATGTGATTCATATTACCAATGATAAAATTTCATGAAATATAAAACTAACGTCATTACTTTTGAAGTAATATAATACACTATAATAATTATGTTATACAATTATATAATACTAATAATTTAGTAATTTGATAAATATATTTTTAGGTAACTTAAAAGTAATTTGAATATTTGTATTTAATATTACGTATATAGGTACCTAACGTAATTACTGATTTAACTGCTTTTTAAAAGTAATTTACCCAACATTGATAATAGTTGTTTGAAATTTATCATGACACGGTAAATGGTATAAATTAAACAAAAATGTATACCCACCTAATTAAATAAATGATTCATACTAAAACCCTGCATTTAATATAATATATTATATTCTATTTAAAAAATTAAAATTTGTAATCGTACCGATATTTTTTAGAATGATAAATCATACAGAATACAAATAGTATCCCATGAACATTTATTCGTTATAAATATTTCCTAAATAAACTATAAGGATTTCGAAATTTCGTTTCAATTTTTTTATTATACACATTTATTAAGATATAACTCTTTTAGAGTTGATTTTTCTAAACATTTTAATGCACCAACTAGAAAATACTATCAAAATATACTTTAAAAATACTGAAAATGTATAATACGCAATAATTAAAATACTGTACTCGTATGAATTAAAATGTATATAAATGATTATTTTATTATACTATTAAAATATTTTGATTTTTTATACTATGACCTCTATCGCATGTTTCGATAAAACTAAAAATTACATGTATTTTTCAAAGTATTTTCATCTTACGAAACTCCGTGTTAATAACATAATATAGTAATTATAAAAATATATCAACAGCTGGTAGACCTTTAAGATGTCATATATAAGCATTTTTCAGTATTGTTAACGTTCCTTTTGAATAGGAATCCGTTCCGTCCTCATTCTTTTAATATTAAAAGAAATCTGTTCCATTTCTCGTTCCTTAGAAGAAAAGTTAAACATTTTTTAACAAACACTGTGAAAATTTCAAATTTCTAAACTTGTTTTTATTTTTTATGTTGGGTAGTTTTTATTTATGCGTTTATTGACAAAGTTGAAAAATCGAAAAATGACCTTTTGGAAGTACCGACTAGATAAAATTTGCCACTATAAAATAAATACACGTATAGGTACGTGTAAGTATCATTTTTATTTTTATAATTTATTTATAAAATGTATTGAAAATATTACTTGCCCATTTTTCAACTTTATGAACTTATGAAAATATCGTAGAATGATGAAACAAAAAAAAAAATTGTAATGAACATTTTCCAACGCTCTGCGTGACAATTTTTTTTCTATGAATCGTTGAAAATCAATTATTATAGTATCGTATTTCTAAATTTAAGAAGATTCTACGAGTACCTATCTAAAAGTCGAAAAAATTGAGAAATGCTAATGCAACACCCTATCTATTAATACAATGCGGTATCTATAATTGTATGAATCACACATTATAGCCTGTAAATTCAGAGCCGTAGCAAGGACTTGGCGAAACTGGCCCAGGCCAAGGGCGCAACGGAAAAGAGGGCGCCAAAATCGAAATTCGGTAATATCTATTCCTACACATTTCCAAGATTGGGGGACGCCAAAATCGGTCGGGCAAAATCATGTAAAACTAAGTTGAGGACTTCTTCTTTTTTTTTTTTTGCTATTATTAACTAGATTTTTAAGGAATGGGTAGGCGCAACTCCAAAAAATTTATGATTTTTTTTTCCTTATTACCAATATTTAGAGGCGAAAATTCGGTTCATTGCCAAGGGCGCTATCCAGTCTCGCCACGGCTCTGCCTGTAACACATAGCCAACATTAAACAATAATATTAAAAACAGTCATAATATATTAATATATAAACGTGTCGGGGAAACAAGTTGCCATTGTCGGTATCTTATAATAATATAATATAAATTACATACCTATTATAGGTGTATAATATACGACATATTATACGTATAGTTTGAGCGATTGTTATAAATAAATATGTTTAGTACCTTTTTTGGCAATTTATTTTTCAGCGGTGCATTACAGCGACTCACGAACATGCCCGTGACGATGACGGTGATGAGCTATTATGTTATATAGAAAATCGCAAAAAATAAATAAAATCCTCCTCCAGCCTCCGATATATTGTATTATGCCACCTAACCTATAATGAACTCAATTTGTCAAGTATCATCACGTCGTGTGGTGTAGTACGAAAACGAACCGGCTGCGAATAATGTCAAAAGCAGGCGTCTAAAAATAATAACGAATTTATACGATACGAGGGAGAAAAAACGACCAAAGCAGGATTACAATATAATCTGATTAAACGCGATTATAATATTATAAATATACATGTCGTGAAATGCAAGCTAATTAGTAAACGTAAACAAACACGGGTATACTTACGCATTATATACTCGTATATTTCCAAACAATTTTTAATTCCGTATACATTTACATCGTTACCTATATTTTATGAATATTATACAGTGGTTTTTTTTTTTTTTCAAGGACTTAATTCTTTCCCTTATTGTAAGCACAATAATAAACCCAAGGTAGGTATTTTAGCTCACCCCCTCCACTCAACAAACTCTTTTATATTATGCACTAAAATATATTTACCTCTTGCGGCAAAATAATTCAAGAACAACTTTGCCACTCTTTCTAATCGTCCAACTTGAAAAATTAATATTTTAATATAAAATTGTTTAATTATTTTTTTTATTCTTTTCGTTTTCCTAAATAATTCTGAAATTTTTATCGGAGAAATAACACGAAAAATATGTATAGCAGATACTATAAAAATCATAAAATTAACCACATATTCACGATTTATATTTAATTACTAGGTATTTAAAAATCTAAATTAATCAATAACAATTGTTTCGACTTTTCAATCTGTATGAAATAATTTGATCGTGTTCTTTTAAAATATCCCTTCTTCATTATAGAAGTATATTTCTGAACTTTAATTATTTGGACTTTCGAATGGATTATCTTTCATTGAATGTTCATATAATGTACGTTGTGCATTAACGGTAATTTTACTAAAAGCCTACAATGCTCGCAAACCCTTATTTTTTACAAATTATCTATATTCTAAAGTTACTTTGCATAAACCATATTGTAATTAATATTATTATTATAAAGTAACAATAATAAGTGTTAAAAACTCTTAAAATGGCTTCGCCATTATCACTGTTATTGTCCTTCCTATTTTTAACAATAAATTTTGAAAATATCAATGGGGAATGGGGCATTGTCCTCTTAAATTTAAACAGTTGACATATGGATTTGTGTAGATACTTAATATTACACAGACATCTAATCGAGGTTGCATGCGCAGTAGGTATATTGTATATTGCATATTGTATGCAGGGCTCGTGAGCTATTTGCATATCTGTTGGGTACTTACTGGTTATCAAGTGCCATTGAGCAACGCCACATTATTTCATTCCTATAGTACCGGGTACAGAAGTCTCCAGTTAAAGTCTCATTATTATCCAAGTCGGCGTAAAAAAAAAATGATTATTATTTACTATAACGTACTTAAATAACTTCTATGTACATTAGTGTGATACAAAAAATTATAATTTTTTTTTTAGGAATTTGTGGGGCCCTTGAGTCCGCCCTAAAGCCGCCACTGCACAGGAGAAAGTTTTTTTGCATATTTCAGAATAGGTTCGGAGAAAATTTAGCTTCTAGGACATATAGAATTATTCTATATTATTATAATAAAAATAATAATATTATATATTAATATATATATATTATTAAATTTAATTTAGAGATATGAAAAAATTTAATCAGTTTTCACTTGTAATTTTTTACGAATTGTGATTTTGTGTGAAAATCGTGTTAAGTTGACCAAGGAACATCCTGTGCACTCGTAATTTGATCATAGGGCACAAGTGCGTTATCAAAAATGTAGTGCTGTAATCATTGACTGTATACTAATATTACTATATACTAGTTGAAGGTCTATGACTGTAACGCGTATACCCGTATTTTGAAGTTTGTGTTCCGAATCTCCTTGTAAAGGAAAAAAAATTCATATAAAACATATTTTGAGGTTTATTCTCTATTTTTGCATATTTTTTTATTTTTAAGAGAATATTTTTAGGATTTTCTTGTACGTGTTAGCATTATATTTGAACTTTTTCTAACCTAAATATCCGGACATTAGTGATAATAATTAGGATAATAATTTAAAAATGAGTTGTTCCAGTGTACACAGGAAATTATAGCGTGTTTGCACAAATTTTGAACATAATATTATCATAAACAATACAAAAAGCTAAACTTTCGCCTGTATAAGAATATCTGAAGATCGGGCAACTATATAGTAGGCAATTTTATTTAAGTTTTGCGATATTGCGGAAAATTAATCTCAAATATATTATTAATATTTATTAGGGCTAGCGCACACTACAGACTTTTAATCGGCCGACGATTTGATCGGAATTGTGCTGTAATGACCGTGCACCGACTAAACTATTTAGCTTGTCGTCGGTGCGCACACTGTTTTATAATAGTCGGCCGATAGAAGTTCTTATCATTTCTTATCTAACCTCTTCCCACTATTTTCTTTTCAAATTGACGTCAGAATATTCCTTCAGGTTTTTTTTGTATAGGGAAGGCCATTTTCCTATATTTCCTCTACCATTTCTTTAATATTATCGGCGTCGTACATTTTAAAATAATGAAATAAATATAAAATACTTAATAATTAATTAGTACCTATAATAATATAATAATAGAATTGTTTTTCATACGAATTATATAATTAATTGATAATACATATTATCACGTATGATAAAGTCATAAACAAAAGTATTTTAGGTTTTGTTATAACCGTGTTAAAGTGTGTTTTTGTATCCAGTTAACGTAGCTTGGCCGACTGTTTTAGTTCGTAGTGTGCACACTTACATCATCAATGATCATTACGCAGTCAGCCGATAGTTTGCCGACTTTTTCATCAAATGGGAGTCTGGTTGCGAATTTGATAGTTTAGTCGACCAATTTAATTGTGTTGGTGATGGGCCGCTTTCCCAGACATTGGAGTGTCCATTAATAAACCGATCAAATCGTCGGCCGATTAAAAGTCTGTATAGTGTGAGCTGAATCTAGGACAAAATCCGCCCAAAATTTTTTTTAACTTAATAAATATTTATAAAAATATGAATAAAAATGAATTTAAAGTGTGGATTGCATTGATTATTTTATTATTCCAACTATTGGTGCATTTTAAAAATTGTTCATAAATAAAATTACCTATATAATAACCATTCACATTTTACAGTTTACAATATAAATTACGAGTACAATCTGTGTTACTATATGTGTATATTACTCCTAAATACCTTATGCTATGGGCAATATAGTGCGTCCTACAACAATGCATATTTTCTTATCAATAATAATTACTACCATTAACACAGATATTCACTCCGGGAGTACTGGGTTATCACCGTTATCACCTGCCATTAGTACCATTCATATTCTATAAATTATATCTAAATATTTATGAAATTTAAAAAAAAAAATTTTGGGCGGATTTTGTCCTAGTATAAATAATACTGGTCGGATTTTGTCCGCCTCGTATATTTTCTGTGCGGATTTCGTCCTACCCGAAACACGCCGGGCGGATTTTGTCCTTTTACCGTTTGTGCTAGCTCTTAAAGTATAAACTTCTTCTTCTGAAAAAAAATAACCTTTTTTCCAATCGCACTTCAGTTTACTTTGTTTTTCCAGAGCATCATACTCGTATATTGTTCAATCACTTTAGAGTTCTAGAGCATTTTTGAGCGTTTATTAATGATAAAATAAATATGAACTTGGAACTTCTATGTTATTATAACCCTTTGATTTCGACTGCGGTGCCCGTGTGAAAAGAGCATCACCATTATAATATTATAATATACAAGGCTGGGCATCAACGAGTTAAAAGTTAAAATTAAGTTAAAATGTTAAGTTAATTTTAATTAAGTTACTTAACGCGTTACTTTTTTTTGAGATTAACTTTTAACTTGATAAGTTACTTTTTTTTATTAAAATTAACGTGTTAACTTCAAGTTAACTTTTTACAAAAGTATCTAAATTAAGTTAAATTTTGCCTGAAGAATAATGCAAATTTTTTAATGGGATTTTACTTTTTGGTACTTATACGCAATTTTAATAGGTACCCTAGAGAATATAGCATGTATACGTAATCGTTAAGAATCGATGTACCACTCACGCACACTCCGCGAAGTTAGCCGTTCACGAATATTTGGGTTGAGCCCGGTCTACACGAAGGCTGGTATTTATATGTCCATCCAGTATAGAAAATATATTAAAATAGTATGGTACTGCTTATTTTACACTATACATTAGTGTGAATCAAACAATAATGTAGGTATCTTGGCGCTTAGAAGTTATTTTCTGATTTCTTATTTATGCGTGGGTTTTAAAATTACGTTTTTTTTTAGCGTAAAGAATGACCATCCGTTTTTACCTTTTTACGATTATAATAGGTGTATAATAATAATAGGAAATTTTAACTTTTAACTAAGTTAAGTTATTTTTTTTTTTTTCAAAGTTAACTTTTAACTTTAAAAGTTAATAAAAAAAAAAAAACATACGAGTAACTTTTAACTTAACTTAGCTTATATTATTTTCAACAATTAACTTAACTTGAAGAGTATAAAAAATATCGTTAACTTGCCCAGCCTTGATCATAATATGTGTGCGCGAAACAAAGAAAGAGAACTTAAAAGAGAGATAGAGAGAGAGAGAGAGAGAGAGAGAGAGAGAGAGAGAGAGAGAGAGATGAGCGAGAGAGAGAGAGATGAGCGAGAGAGATAGAGAGAGATGAGCGAGAGAGAGAGAGATGAGCGAGAGAGAAGCGCCCGTGGATTTGGCGTACATATTATTATTATACATAACGGACAGTATAATAATACGACGGCGACGGTCTGGGTGGATTAGCAAATAAATGGCCAACGGGGTCGGTCGCTGCCCGCCGAATTAGCCGACTATTATTAAAATGCCTCGTACCGCTGGGGAGCCCCCACCCCCCACCCCCATCGCCCGAGCCTACATACACGCACGCACGTAATACACGCACTTTACGCGTGGCGGCGTCACACACACAAACGTACGTATACGGTCGCGCGCGCCCACTGCTAACGCACTGACTGTCGCCGCGCGCTAATGTACACGACCGACGTCCCCCTACTTTCCCGCCTCCGCTGTAGACGTGATCAGGCAGCCCTCTCCCTTCCCCCCCCCCAATCGACGCCGTTTTCACTACATTATAATATTATTATTATTATTATTATTGCAGTCACCGTCGGAGGGTGACACACCAGCCAAGCAACAGCAGGGGTGATGGTTATATCACATTATATACACCATGTGAAACCGTAATCCCTGAACGCGGTATACGTGGTATATATGCGCATTATGCGATATACGTCCGCGACAAAGGGCCACTTTTCGCTGCGGTGATAAGCCCGCGCGTCCGATTCCCGACCCCGCTCTGATCTCGAACAGGTGATAATAACTAACAATATCAACAGCGTGTGCGCCGAAAATCGAATCACCGTGTTTTCGCCGGTTCGCGCGGAAATCATACAGGGAACGGGAACGGATGATGAGGCTAATGTATACTCACTCCGTTAGTTTTACGTTTTAACAGAAGAGAGGATAACTATTGCCGACGAACAGAGATAATGGAAGTAGGAAACCACAGCGTTAAGAGAGCACATCGCTCACATTCAAAATATTTACGGCCAATATTAACTGATAAAAAGGTAGAGATTAATTCCAGGCTTAAAACAGACAATAACTGCTACTATATAGTTTGGGAAAATTGCCAAGTTCAAAAGCTTTATTAAACAACTTTAAAGTCCAGACATATATGACGTTGTAATACGACCAGTGGAACAGGGTGGTTGTGAAGTTATTTTTTTTTTTTGGAGGGGGGGGGCAGTGTCTTAACTTGCACGTAACAATATTGGCCGACTGCAAAGCTCAATACTTCTTTAAAAAAAAAAATCATCAACTTTTTTTTCTCTTTTGAACCTTACACACGAATAGCCGACTGACAATACGATTTGACCGACTAAAGAAACTTTGGGGGAGAAATTCCCCCCCCCGCTAGTTACGCCTCTGCAGTGGATCTATATAGATCCGAAATATGGCCTCTCGAGAAAACAGAAAAGATAAGGTTGGAGGTTTTTGAAAGAAAAATTCTGACCATGAATTTGGACCATGCAAGGATGGTCGAACTGGGAATGGAGGAAAGAACTCCAGGACCTTTTTTAACATAACGAAATACACTACAGTGTGAAGACTAAAATGGGCAGGGCATACATGGAAAAAGTCGGGATCAATAATAAGAACCGTAATCAAAAACAACCCGACAGGAAAACGACCTCTGGGAAGACCTCTCCTAAGATGGGAGTACTGTGTTATTAGAGATGTAGGAGCGGTGGAATCTGTAGTACAATGGAAGGCAACAACGGAAGACATAAATAGATAGAAGAATATATGATTGAAGGGTTGGTCTTAAAGGCCGTTACCACCCCCTCCCCAAAAAATTAACTTTGTAAATTTAACGTTAAATATACAGGTGATAGAAGTTAGCGTAGGTATATCATCCCTTCGGTCTTCGTAAAAGACGATGGTCTGTGGTAGGTCTATAGTAAGAGATTCGGTTGAACATTTTAATTTATGGCTAGAATATAACTCTCTCCTCAGTCCTCCATATCCTATATCCCCTCCAATAACTCCAAAACTATTGAAATCCTGTACACGCACCATTTCCATTTGGAGCATCCTTATAAGCCCTATAATATTATAAGGTAACGGATGTGACAACCCCGCGCACCACAGTCTTGGGTGGATGTGTAGCCTGAAGGATGTGAGAATTTAGAACGGGCACTTTTCCGGGAATGAAAAATCATGGATATTTCCGAGTAAAGTTTCCCGAGAATGTTCCTCAAACGAGAAAAGATTGGGGAAAGTATATATAATTTATGAACATAATTTAACTTTCTGACTACACATAACGACATGACGCTTCAAAATAGCAAAAACTTAAAATTTATATTTACTTTACCTATATAAAGTAGGTACATAGGTAACTAAATAATAAATATCATATTATTTAATTACATTATTTGCATGATTGTATCCATGTTGTGTACTTGTGTTTATATTTTAATATACATTTATAGCCTTTTTCGTCATCTTGAAAACATTTATATTTTACAATTTGGTATTAAAATATTTGATTATTTTAAACTTGATTTTTAATTATAATTTGTGGTTTGTTCGTATAGTCATAACTCATGTCAAGAGTACCTAAAAACAGAACTACATTGAATATTTGATAAACAATCGACACGTTAGTCATTACTGCACATCTGCACGTATGTAAATATGTATTAACATTTAACACGCGAATACGCAATAAGACGATAAGGCTTTATTTGTTATTTCCCTTCTATTTTTAGTAAACAAACTAATATACTATTATTATACTGAGATATTTAATATAGTCTTTCAAAATAATAAAATTTTATATATCTATCACATACAAATTTAATTTCGTGGAAAGACGGGAAAGTGGGGAAAGTAGTTTTGAAGAACATTCCCGAGACAGTAACTTTTCCCGGGAACATTCGGGAATATCACTATGATCTTGATACTGAAGCATACTTCTGCCACCTAGCCGGGCTCGCACTAGTGTACAGTATAACATAAATTGTGCAGTTCAAAAATAAATGTGCAGTTGTAAAACGCTGATTGTGCAGTAGGTACCTATACACACACTACTACCTATTTTATCATTGCAAAAATTATTTAAGGACTAAGGATAATTGACAACAATCGTCAAGGACAACACAAAAATACAATTTTAACCATTATCATAGTATTGAGTGAGACTAAAATAAAGACACCATTACAAAATTTCTACAATTTATTATTTAGCTGTCTACACGCATTTGAAATATACACTTGACGTAATAATTTCCTGCCGACACGTATATATTGCCTATAGGTAGGCGTGTAAATATTACGACTCGCAACATTTAATTGTTTATAGTAGGTACCTGTAATATTCAATTTTTTTATTTAAACTATATGAACGTTTTTAAAGCTCATAAATTTATCGTTAATTTAGTAGCAATATACATAAAATATATTTATATGATTATGTTTGAAATAAAAGTTCAATTTTAATTTATAGTATTTTTTTAACATACATATAAATAAGAAATAATACCTCTATGATATTATCATCTAGAATCTAGATCTTTTAATACATTTGTTTGTGTTTCTTATCGAGTTATTTTAAATCAGGGAGTCAAAACGGGTTAAAATTTTTCGGGTTTCGGGTTACGGGTTTAAACCGGTTAAAATTTTTCCGGGTTTCTGATACGTGGTTAAAAAACGGTTTTAATTTTTTCCGGATTCCGGG
>JAIPRL010012432.1:0-12051 GCA_025469235.1 Pemphigus obesinymphae | reverse complement strand
ATGAGTGGTATGGCAAATGTTCGCTAGGATCGCCTGATAGATTATCGCTTAGATTCCCCCACTTATTAATTTACCGTAACAAAATGTAATCGCACCACCACCACCCGCCTGCTATGTCGTTTCCAGTTCATACTATCTTAGTTCGTGCTAATACTAATACGGGGATCTTATCTTAATGTTTACTATTTGTCACCGATAATACGAATAAATACTACACATTTATAAAACTATTAATAGATTTTACGCGGCACACTTCTAGGACGCTCGCGGCACACCGGTTGAAAACCACTACATTAGACGAATATAATATTATAATTACACGGTAAAATGAAACGGGCCATGTCGGGAAAGACGCGGAACGTTTGTGGCAAACGTGTCGAAAATAATTAGTCGATGGTCGAAAGTCGTGTTCAGGGTAGTGCAACTCTTTATGGGAGATTTGACAGTCGAGTTTCATCGTACAAACACCAGGGTCGTGGTGTACGCTTTGTAAATCTATGGTTTTTACGGTTTTACTAACGACTAGGTTTTACCACAGTTCTTTTATTATTTTTTTTTTTTTTTGGACAATGTTCACCATTAATAAAAGTAAAACACTTAAATTACACATTCATTTCTATTCATTTATTTACCTATTTAACCTTTTTACCTTAAAGTTTTAATTTGATAAAAACTCATCACAATTAAAATGTTATATTTGTATTTTGTAGTAGCTGATGTTTTTGGTAGGTATATGATATTTTTTATGTTATATTACATAGGTAAAATATTTCAAAACTAAAATAAAAAGATATAATAACTTTTATTTATATTTCACCAAATGATCATTTTTGTACTTTTATATTTTTATGGTCACCATATGTAGAATAGTTCAAATTGTTACCTTAAATGAGACTGTTTTGTGTAACCAATATTTATATAATTTGTCAAGTGTTTTCATTTCATAATTGTTTGATTGTTATTATTATTATAAAAAATATATATTGTAAACTGTTTTGTATAAAAATTTTAAAAATAAAATATTTTTATGTCAACTAGTATATTGTGTATTTTTATTTAAAAAAATAAATACAATAGAATGAACAATAAAATTCAATCATCAGCTGGTACTGCTTAAAAAAAACTAAATAAATGTCCCATAACATGGCCACACTGGTTTAGTTCGTCGTACAAACACGGTCCTATTTGAGCGCTTGACGCAGTCCAAATATTTAACACGGCAGTTGCCCATCTATTATAGTATGTTGCTTATCTATGGTCGTCTTGACGGGTCGGTCGACGAAGAGCGAGAGAACGGAAAGCGTCGTCGTAGTCGGTGCTGTATCCAATGGAAGGGAAAAAGATCGATTGGAACAAAGAACATATATAAATAGATCACAAATACAATAAATAATAATTTATATTTTATACAAAACGAAAATGGTAACTCTGTTAGTGATGGTACCCGTGGCTGTATCATCACCACAGAATAGATTAAAGCAGAAGGGTCACTTCCATGTAAACAAAAAAGTGACGGCCATTTTGCCGTTTGTTCATCTTATCTATTTAGTGTATAAATTATCACTTTATTATGAAAACACAATTCGTAATATCAATATTTTGAACTGATTATACTGTGTGATTATACAAAATACATAGAATGAACAAACGGGAAGATGGCCGCCACGTTTTTATGTGATAAGTATCTTTACCGTGTTATTTTTATTAGTGTCATCCGGGGCCTGTCATCACAGCGTCGATAGTACGTTTATCAGTGTCTCATACACTGTGCGATAACATACATCTAACGAAACGACCAAGATATATTTATGGGTATAGTGATAATTTTTCAAGGTAAATGATAAAAATATAAATACATTTTGAGGGTGATATACCCCCATCTAAATTAGGGTGAGCACTTGGATAGAACGCATGATACAGATCGCTGGGTTGCCGGCAAAGCGCATATACAACAAGATATTCGGAATTTTTTCATGATCGTCAATCAGATTAATCCAAAATCAATCACTGGTGAAATTGGTTCTGAAACTCTATATATTACCGTAAACAGATTTATACGGACCTATAGTTTGTTTTTTAAATTTTAAATAAAATAAAAATCTAACAATTTATTGAACATTTTTCGTGGATTTTTTTTCACCGGACTATTAGGTAGAATTACCGAAAAGAGAAAGTCCAATGGAATAAAAGCGGAAGATATAGTTGTCGTCTATACATTTTACCTACTATATCTATTGATAATTAGAGGTTACAGATTACGGTACAAATTATTGAATACATCAATGTTTACTTTACACCGTAATAATTAATAACATATGCGCAGTAGCATTCTGCCTAAAAAACTGACTGAAAAAAGTCCAGCGACCAAAAATTCCAATGGAATAAAAGCTGTCCACAAAAAATGTTTAACTGTTAGATTTTTAAACTATAGGTTCGTTATAAGTCCGTTTATTAGGTAATCAATAATAGTAATGGGTAAAACCAATTTCACAGGCATAAAAATTATATTCATATTATTTGTACTTTACATCCATGTAGTACTTATAACTGTGATATTCAATAGTAAATAATTTTAATAACTCAAATGGTATTTTAATTTTACTCAACCCGATTACTTCTAGTTGTAATTAAAATATTAAAAGTCGGCTTCCTACATAACTTTGAAAATATGATGATGAATTCAAATGTTTTTCACAATTAAATTTGGTTCTATTTAAGTGATAGAATTTCTGATTAGATTTTACGATAAACAAAATAATACACTATTTTAATTCCACGAAACCATAATAATTGATAGTGGTGTAGGAACGAACAAAACAACAAGAGTAGAATAATAATAAAGTACCTATAGGTTTGGTTATCTATTTAGTATATTTATACGTCATGTGATCGTTGTGACATCTCGAAAACTCTGGGAATATGTAACATAATTTAGTATACAAATCGTACGAATTCACGGTTCCGTCAAATTATATATTTAGGCAACCAAATATACCCACTTGACGGTTTCAAGCCAACTATACTGTTTCCTTATAGTCATGGAACTGAACACTCGTATACTATACGAGTACTTACTATTTATCTACGATATTTCTCAGTCTAATATTCCAATAACATTGACATATCTCTAAAACTCAACGTTGGTAGAATACTACTAATAATTTATTATTATTGGACTCGAAATAGAGTTTTACCATTGATTATGTATATAATACATTATACACATTATATACATAATCAACGATTTTACTTAAGTGGGCACCACAGATGCTATTTTTAAGGAGTTCTGTATAGGCAAATTTAAAGTAATTTTAATAAAAAAAAAAAATTTAATAATTTAAAAATATTCAAGTACCTACGTATTAAAAGCAATTTAAAAATAATTCTGTATCAGTAACTTAGATATACTCAAGATATAAAAATGTTTATAACATTGAAAATTTGTTTAATCATACCGAAGTTGGAAAATTGTATTTGGAAAAATGCCTCAATTGAATTCTAGAAAAGCTATTAAAGTATTAAGCAATCTTATGGGTTTGTTGTATTCAAACTGGGCCATACAACGTCTCACAATTTTGTCACAACAAAAAGGTGTAAAAAAAAAAACGATATTTTTTTTAACTGGCTAGAAACATTTTAAAAGGACGTTACACTTACAAATTTTTGTTGTGAAATAGCACTTTCGTAATTCTAATGCTTCTAAGTTTGCAATAAATACTGAGGCCTAAATTATACAACGTTTAAAAGATGAAAAGTTTTTTGATTTTTGTTGGAATAATTAAATGTTCAAAATATTGAATTATTTTTTTATATTATACACAATTAAATATTTATTAATACGCCTTTTTACCAGGCTCTATTTTTATTTGTTAATGTGTTTTTAATAAAATTGGCTTCCAACAAAAAATAGTTTAACTTCTCAACTTTCAAATACAAATTACAAGTACAATTTTGTTTCTACTTTATTTTAAAGTTAAATGACATTTGAATTACGTAAATATGTCGAAAATAAATAAATATCGTAATTACTCAACAATAAAAAATGGTACTAACCTAGGTCTATTCTAAATTTGTTTAACCATATATTTTTTTTAAATATCATAAATACAATATCCCTTACAAATCACGTGTGTGGTGTTTTCTTAATAATAACATCGTCTAAATTAGCTATTTTTTTTTATTTATTTAAACTTACGTACTAACATACATTTAAGCTTAATAATTTGATTAAAATTAAATTACAATTAAAATACAAAAAGAGTAAATAGTACGAGTATATAAATATACTAATTATATAATATTATATAACTATATTTTACAAAATAATTTAATATATAGCTCAAAATTTAAATATGACTGGACTGTGTATTTGGTGCTTCTGCCATATTTTTGACGTTTTCGACTTTGATTTCATTTTTTTTTCGTCCTAAACAATGTTAAATTAATTATTAGAAAAATTTCATAATTTTGTCATATTACTTTAGTTTATTTTATTAGGTGTAAAGTTAGCATTCCATATAATATTCTAAGAAATTATGTGAATATATAAGGTGTAGTTATTTAAAAAATGAAATAATTTGAAAAATAATATGACTGATGGATTTTGTACAACAGGTTTGTACATGTACCTATTGTACCTATAGGTTTCATAGTGAATTAGCTGCATTCTCGGTAAAATACTTTTTTAAAGTAGTTAGAGTATAAATATCTGAACACATGCAAAAATCAGTAGGTAAATAGGTATTCAAAAAATAATATATTCAAATAATTTCTGAAATTAAATTCATGAAATACTTTTTAAGTATTTTCAACTGCCAACAAGTATTCTGAATATTTTTAAAATGCATTTATGGTTAATTCAATATAAATACAAGACATTTAAATTATAATCTCTAAACCAATCAAAATAACTGTTCATATTATATAAAACTATAATTTACCTTTTTCCAAACATTTTTCTTATCATATATCCAAACGGTGATTCGATTGTTAAGTTTAACACGAAAGCCATAAAGTAACATTTAAATATATCATATATAATTATATTCAACTGAAAACAAAATTTTTAAAGATTAATTTTGTATGTATAGGTAATATTTTTTATAAAAATATGTAAGTACTTAATTATGCCAAAATGAGTTCATAACTTTTAAATCTATTTGTGATTTTTAAACTTAGCTTTATTTATTGACATATTGTCTTACCGTGCCCATAAATGTAATATTTGTAGGCAATCTTCCGGTATACCATTCGACACTGCTATTACAAAAAATTGACTAAAAAAACGGAATATGATAGCCTTCCCATAGCAACCGTGAATCTATTGATTATTAATTGAATAATGAAACCTGAAAATAAACATATACCTATATTAAATATATTTAATATACATTAAAAATATATATAATATAATTCTGTTCAGGTATAAATGGCGGTAGTTGGTCCATCGTCATTCGTCACTTCGGTCCTTGGACAGGATAGCATATTGTTATTATTTTTGATTTGAAAACAAAAATAAATCATTGAATTCGAAAAACGAGTCTGAGTGAAATTATGTAGGTATAATATTATTTACGGTAATTTTCATTTACAATTAAAAAAACTACTGAGAAAAATAATTTAAAGTAGGTTACCTATTCACTGAAATAAATTCCTTTATCTGAAAACTCCTACTACCTTCTACATAAAAAAAGTGTAGGTACATTTTCAAAAGTCACCAAAAAGTTATACAATTTTTATAAAGTAAATATTTGGTATACATTTCGATTTTCAAGTCTTTGGGTTTATCATTTTTCGATTTATAATCAGTTTTGGTGAATTCTGGTGATTTTGCTTTACGCAGAAGAAAATTACCTGAGAAATTAAAAATGATCCTTCTAAATTACAAATTAGAACGATTAGATAGCTTTATACCTATTCAAAAACTTCTACTCAACTCATTCTACTCGAAAAAAAACTTATTTATACAGACATAAAATAGACACAGGTAATTGTAAAATAATACATTCCTGGCTTTGTTTAAAATCTAAAATATGATTGGTACCTAATATATAATGTCAAATTCAAACAAATATATTTGTAGGGAATAAGATTTTATTTCGATTTAGTTTATACTTTCAGTTTTTCGAAAAAAATATTTTGTAATAAATATATATATAATAAAATAAATACGTTTTGTGATTATTTCATTAAACTTACCATAACCACTCGTGAAATGACAAATGCAAATCCACATAAAAAATACGGCCCATGCACAATGACACACAACTGAATATTAAGCATGTTCTATCGGGTAACTGAGCCCATAAACAAATGATGAACAAAACAACGATTTTTCCAGCATAAACATAATTTTTCGAATTCATAATGTACATTGAAAATGTAATGAGTATAAATATTTAATAATATTATTGATAATATATAAAATATCATTACTAGTGAAAATTTGACTTTTTTTCCTTTCATTTTGTCTATGATAATGGCAGTCAATACGCCAATAAAGAATGGCGAAGCCCGCATATAAGTTAGTCTGTATATTTCATCAAATGACTTAGACGTTCTTAGATTTTCGAACATTCTGAAATTAGAATTTCTTTTATTGACTTATTGTAAAGGACTAAATAAGGTACATTGATTTGACATTTTTAATATATCTAACCCATGTAGGTATATTAAGTTTAAAATAACAATGTAAAAAATGTTTTTATTTAAAGTATATTGAATTTTTATAGTAATGTTTTAGGTAAAACTAAATATTTATTTATTTTTAAATTATAATGATTTTATATTTAAACAATTGGTACTCGTGCATATTAGTATATTATAAGTTAATTCGGTTTATGAGTGTAACATAATATAATTTAATCTGAAACAAATTTTGGTATTTTTTTTTTTTTTTAGGTGACTTTTTCAACCAATAACTTTATCATATACTGTTGGAAAAATATTATATACTGGTTTGGTTTTTGATTTTAGATTTTAAGCGGAGCGCAAGGAAACTAGCGGTTTTACAATGATGTTTATTTTATTTTTATTTTTATGTGAAAAAATGTTCGACCGAAAGGAGTTGAGTGAAAGTTTTGAAGCAAAAAATTTTTTTGGCAGCAAAATATTGGTTCTAGTTGATATATTAAATAATAAGTCACTTTTTCCAGTAGTTTCCAACGGAAACCACTTTTTATAACGGAAATATTTTGTAAATGTACCTACTTATTGGAAATTACAAACTAACAAATAAATAAAACGATCGGGGTTACCGATTATTTTTTAAATTAAATTATTATTTTGTTACACTGTAACTCCGCTTAGAATCGTTACATCGAATGTATAATGATTAATCATTTGCTTTCAAATGCAATACATTCACCAAGAGTATTCTGTGCGATAAGCGAAGTGCACGTTTTTATGATTTTCTTGATAACCGAAATATTGGCCATCTTTTATAGGTATATATTATATACATTATTATTATTATATATACCTTATTTACATATTACAAACTATGTTCCATTCTTAATCTAAATATCTGTAGAGCAGTGATTCTCAACCTTTTTACAAGTGGCAGCCCTCCTAAATTGGATATTCAATTTTTCAAGTGACTCTTAAATACATTTATTTTTATTTTTTTTTTATAATATATATATATACGCATACATTACCGTTAAATTAAATAAGTACTGGAAATACTGTACTTAAGAAACATAAAGTACAGCTATTTTAGATCCGAAATAAATTCACCAATCCACGGTTTAATAGAAATTGTTAAACTAATTCTCATAGTTGTTGAAATTTCCCGTAGATTTCTAATATTATTTTTTATTGCGGTCATTGTGAAAAACCCCGTTTCACATAATTAAGTAGTTGAGAAAATAACGAGTATTTCAATGCTTCAATGCTTCTGCGCGAAGTTAGGACATTCAATTTGAACCTTTATTAAAAATTGGCAAACGTTTTTGTTGCTTTTAAAAATCTGTTGTAATCCAGCATAACTGAACTCAATTCAATACATTTTATTTCATTTGTCAATAATAGTATATTTTTATCTGATTGTACGAATGGATTTATTACTCAAGTGTTATTTTTACAAATGTCTTTTATGGGATCGAAATATTTGGAAAGATTTTCTTTTAACTGTAATTAAATTTTCGAAAAAAAAAAATGTTAAATTTAATTTTTTTGGAAAAAATTTGGGATTATTATAATCCCAAAATCATAAAAATAGTACACTTTTAAGTTTTAACTGTTTATAGTGTGTATACGTATGTTACGAGCACTCAAATTATTATATATATATATACCTGCAAAGATGGTGAATTTAAATTTATATTAAATTATCAGGATCACCTTACCAAGTTTATTCAATTAAGATCTCTAAAATCTAAAACTGCAGAAGAAGTTGCATATCACTTATTAAATATATTTCTTATTTTCGGTGCTCCAAATATTTTACATTCCGACAACGGACGAGAGTTCGTAAATAAAGTTATATCAGAGCTATGTTTAATGTTGGATGGTGTGAAAATTGTGCATGGTAAACCACGCCACAGCCAAACACAAGGATCCATCGAAAGGGCAAACCAAGATTTCCAAAATATACTGAGAGCTATGATGGAAGATAATGACACTACAAAATGGTCAGAAGCATTACCATTTGTCCAATTTACGAAAAATACGACGTATCATCAAGGTATTAAGCAAACGCCATACGAAGCTATGTTTGGTACTAAAGCACAAAGAGGTCTTTTGACATCTTGTCTTCCACGAGAACAAATAGAAAAACTAACAACAGAAGAGGAGTTAAAACAAATACTGCAGTCTATAAGTAGGTAAGTATAAATTAAAAAATAAAAATAAAATATATGCAGTGACACCTTATATGCATAAAGTCTGATCGATATATAGTAAGTAAATTGGAATTTTTTTTTTGACAGCCCCTCAAACTGATCCAGAAAATAAAGAAAGTGATAAAAATGAAGTAGAGGAAGAGTCTAACCGTAAAAGTGTCAATAATCTTGACAATCAAGCAAATAATGATGAAGATAAGCTCAACGATAAAAGTGATGACAAAAACCAAAATTAATTATTAAGTATGTCATTTAAAATAATACTAGTTATTGCAAAAATAATTTAAACAAATATTTCGTATTTAAAAGACATAAATGAAAGGAAGAATAATACCATTAAGAATAGAGCATTGGCACTAAGTGGACTTCAAACACAAGCAAGTGTAATGCTGCGATCGTCGAACCAAAAATTTCCGTCTGCTCAAGTGGGTGATACTGTTCGAGTGCGTGTTCAAGATATCGATCGAGGATTAGCAAAATATCTTGGCTGTTGTAATGGACGTTGATAATGACTTTTACAAATCAGGAACAAAATATGGGATTATCAGTCAGCTGTACACTAGAAATCAATTTGCAGTGTGCAAAGAAAAATTTATATCATTAAACGACGTTTTATCGGATAAGACAATTTCTTTGAGACAGGTATCGACAGCTGCTTTCAAAAGTGGTGACCAAGATTATGTACGATGCAATTGTAAAAAAAAAAAAAAATACAAAAAAATGTAATTGTAAGAATGGGGGAATACTTTGTAACAGTAAATGTCACGATAGTTTACCATGTTGTAATAAATAATACTTAATAAAATATATGCTACCTAAACTATATTATTAGCTAGGTATCTATTTGATTATATATGTTGTTAGACATGTCGACATTCACTAAATAACTATTGCGAATGTCAACAAATCCTGGTAATTGTCCGCATTGTGAGATATTTGAAATAATTGATAACATTCACTACGATTTTTGGTAAATGTCAACATACACCGGTGACTGTCAACATTATACTGCCATGCGGTCATACACCTTAACATATACATATAAAATAATTCAGAATTAAATATTGTCGTCGAGTTCGCACGGTTCAGGGTGGTGGATATGCGTATTAAATACCGTGCCGGGCTGGTCGACGACAACGATAGTGTGGGGTGCCAGTACATACATATAGACGAACGACGTTTCCGACGAGGCCCAAACGCGTTACGTTACAACTTTTTTTAGATTTTAATATCTGGTCATTATAGCTATAGATTATTTTATATATTTTTTTGTCAATGATGAATAATAGGTATAAGAGTAATTTACAAAAATATTATTCATACCGAATATAATAAGTACACACTTATTATAAAAGGACGTTAAAAACCAGAATAATAATAGATTTTGTATAGACAACTTTTATAAAAACGATTTAATAATTTTAAATATATTTTGAAAGTAGTTTAAAATTAGATCAGTTTTCGGTGCTATATTTCATAATTGATTAATCGTGTTTTTTTTAAATTAAAAATATGTTTACGCATTTCTCATTTATGAAAATATCGTAGAAAGAAGAATAATAGCAAATGATAACTATTGTAACGGCCCGAGGCCAATACGTAACTATATTCTTATATGTATACATCCATATTTACGTTAACATTTAATTCATACTTATTTAATGAGTATCTCGTGATCCCCACCGAAGATCACGCATTTCCCGACGCCTGTCGGAAGATAACCCGACCCGGGTGATAGGATTGGGCAACCCGCTTTTCCAAGTAGGGTTGTTAGGGAACGTCCCCCCCGGACGTGGGGCTCTAGGAGTCAATCTGTGTATCTCCTCCCGGTGAACCCCCGCCTCATTATGTAAATATTGTATAATAAACCATCTGTAAGTATATTAATATAAACATTGTATGTATATACGTTCATAATAAAAAACTTTAGTAACAATCGTTTGTTCTAATAAATCACGAGGCAGACCGGAATAAAACGGACTGTTTCACTATTAAATATACAGGTATATAGCGCTCTATGTAGCCGATTTTTAATATGTGTACTTGTAAACGTTTTATGAATATGTTTAAAAAAATCAATTTTTTATTGGTCTGGCAGACTCCCGTTATTATTAATGCAGACTATTACCCAGCCGAGGGCCTCGCGGCCAAAGTAGCCGCTGACGGCCGCGTACGACTTCAACTAACATCTCACGCGGTATTCCGCAATATTCAAAGTGCTTTGCGTGAACTCCGCGCCCCATTTCATACGTTCCCTCTTCCCGAGGACTGAACCCTAAAGGTCGTCATCAGGGGCGTGCCTACCGATGTGTCAACTGAGGAGATCCATCAAGAACTCGAACTTCTAGGGTTTGAAGTTAAAACCGTCAAACGATTCGGTGGCCCGCACAGACCGATCCCAATCGTCCTAGCTATTATCGCCAAAAACGCCCATGCTACTAACATATTTGATTTACGCCACATGTTCTTCGTGTCCGTTATAGTGGAAACCTTTAGAAAATCCGGTTTATCCCAGTGTTTCCTTTGCCAAAAATTTGGCCATGGTTCACAAAACTGTGGAGAAAAACTACGATGCGTAAAATGCAGTGGAGAGCATACTGCTAAGGCCTGCCCGAAAACGCGTGATCAATCTCCCATGTGCTGTAATTGCGGAGGTGATCACACCGCAAATTTTCGGGGATGTCCTTACTACAAACATGTTCTTCAATCCTCAAAACCAGTCAACCGAAATACCGCGAAATATCCAACCCAACTTCCTCCTTCCACGCAAAACGTTCCATCTACAGTCAACTTAGCCCAAACTGCGACCTACGCATCAATCACAGGAAAATCGAACCAAGCACCCGTTGAGAATAACACCATCAGTCTCTCTCACGTACTAAATCTACTAAAAGATCTGCTCCAGTCGCTGTCGACAACCGACAGCCCAAAGGAGACAACAGTCTCAATAGTCAACTCATTCATCAACCTTCTTTCTTCCAGTCAACAACAATAAATCGTCAGCCTCTCAGAATACTATTCTGGAACGCTAACGGCATTCAACAAAAAATTAACGAACTCCAGGCTCTAATAATCCAGTAATCCAGACTAAAATTAACATCGTCCTGCTGGGCGAAACGAAACTCAAACCAACTATCCCAATGAAAATACCTAATTTCATGACTTACCGTACCGACGACCCACCACGGACCGCAGGATCAGCACGCCG
>JAIPRL010012431.1:0-12052 GCA_025469235.1 Pemphigus obesinymphae | reverse complement strand
TATTATCTATAGTAACACAGGTATTATGAATTATATCATTTTATTATTTTTATTTTTATTTTTATGGAAATATATATTATACCCCCCCCCCTTAGGCATATATTTTTTCATTTCACTATATATTTCTATAAAAAAATTAAAAGTCGAAGTGCAAGGGGGGGATCTATTCCCCAAATCCCCCCCCCCCGTAAATACGCCACCGGTTGCATGCAACATTGTCCGTACTTCTTTGCAAATGAGCCATGGTACCCCCAAGAATTACGATGTCATCGGCATATCTTAGGTTGTTGAGAAACTTCCCATTTACTTTAACGCCAATATACGTATATGTTCGTAGACGATAGTTTCTTCAAAAAATGTTTCACTATAAATATTGAATAATAGAGAAGGTAAAACACTACCTTGTTTAACTTCTTTTTTTTTGATTTTTATTTCGTCTGAGAACCCATCGTCCACTTTAACTTTGGCAGTTTGATTCCAATAGAAATTTGAAATTATTCCTATATTATGGCTATCGATATTTTTATTCTTTAATATGTTTATTAATTTGTCATGTTATGTATTTTCGAATGCTATGATAAAATCTATAAAACAATCAAAAATATTTCTGTTGACATCTAAGGACCTTTGCGTAAAGGTATTTATACCCAACAATACTTCTCTGGTCCCCATTCCTTGTAACCGCTTGTTCCTTAATTATGTAATACAATAAATTATTACAAAACGATTATAATATCTCTTCGGTAACCAAATCAACAAGCTCGTAACTATGTACCTACTAGTAACTACGGAGAGACGGACGGATACAACGAGGATGTAAAGAAAAATAGTACCAAATAGAACGAATTTCCCATCAAACCAGAAAACTCTTAATAAAGTGAAAAAATTCGATTCCATAAAAATATTATATATTTTTATTTGATATATACGTCTTTCAATAATGATGTTATCATCTTTAGTACACATTAATGACTGGCCGTCTAACGCTTTACTTTGTAAAGCTATTGTTCTCTGTTTCAAGCAGCATTTTACTTCTTCCAGAGTGACTCGGGTATTTCCTTGAGTTGTCAGTTTTATCTTGGCATCTTAAGTTATCATTTATTGGTGCATCTCTATATTCATCGGTCTTCTTTAAAAGAGTTCTTTAGGATGCTGTCTTGATACTATTTCTGCTATGTGGCTAAAATGAGAATTCTTGATTTTTTCTTCTAAACTCTTGGTGTCTTTAGCAATCGTTTCTTTGATGGAAAGAAATCTTATTGAGTTCCAAATTATTTCATTCAACACGTACCTACCATTGGCTGTCTGTTATCATTCTAAGTGTTTTTGATTGTCTCTTTCAGCTTTCCTCTATGATATTAGGTGCTCACAAGGAGCCCGAGTACTTTACGATGGGTTCGTCTAATGGCAGCCAACAATCCTCATATATTAAACAACTGATTACCGCCTACCACTTCTCGCCTTCAAACAATGAGTCATCAAATCGGCGAGTCCTCAAACGAATGTGTTTCGCGATATCGTTTACAGTTTTAAAAGTTTTAACAAATAATTTTGTAATGGATTTAAATCGTAATTGAATAAAATATTTTTTTTATCATTTCTATAGCTTCTTAACATTTAATTCTTCACTGTTAGTTATTTGTTTTAATAATTTTATTAAGTTTATATTGTGATCTGTTCCTAATACATGTTCTGCTAGAGGAGATTTTTTCGTCTTCTTGATTTTTAATATTTCTTAAATGTTCTTTAAATCTGATACCTATATTTCTTCTAGTTTATCCTATGTAACATTTATCGCAATCCACATATAGAATACTATATATTCCCGATTTCTGATTTGCTTGTAATTTATCTTTAGTACTTCCAATAAGGTTTTTTAAATTCTTATTTTTTGACAATACTATTTCTACGTTTTATTTTTTAAAAGCTTTTGCCACCTGCTTTGATATTTTTGGGATGAATATTAGAATTGCTTTTTTCTTTATCTCTGTCGGTTTCACTTTTTAAACTATTCACTAAATTTATTTCTTTTGTCAATTTATATTTTTCACTAATCTTAGAATCATGTTTTTTTTTGTAACCGTTGAATATAGTTATTTCTATTATTAAATTTAATTCTTTGCCAAAATCGCCTTTATTCATAGGGCCATTTGTTAATCTGTATATATATATATATATATATATCATACTGTTCCATGCCACCCTTTTATGGTGCCAACAGCTATGATTAAAGTTTATTGAAATGAGTAGGTTTTAGATATTTTGCGATAATGATAAAGACTTCTATTTAGATACTTTTCTTCGACAAATCAATTCAAAGTATAGATCAATAAAATTTACTTATGAAAAAAAGACTGATGGTTGCATTGCCTTTTTTAGATCTTATGATTAAAAGAAAAAATAACAATTTGAAATTTAAAATCTGTAGAAAGAAATATAAGGACTATCGGCTGTCGTTAGACGGGCATTTGTTATTGTATACTGAAGATGATGACATAGTTATCGAAATACGTAGGTACCTATATATACAAAATAAAAGTATATAATATTTTTGTGGAAATGAGTTTTTTCATTTTATTAAAATAATATCCACAAGTACTTTGAAAACTTTTACTTTACTCTTATTGCCCGAAAAATTATATATATATATATATGTATATAAACAATATACACGAAAAAAAATTAAAATAAAAATATAAAATAATAATAAATACTCACTCAGTAATATTTGTCACCACATATTATAATAATTATTATTAATAATAGGAATAGGTAAACAAGTAGTATACCTTTAGGTATACTTCATTGTGACTATAATAATATTTTATGCTTTTTAAATTATTCTCTGCTAGAACTCAAATGTTTCTTTTTAGAATACATGATTAAATAATTAAATTGATGATCCATTAATTTTAAGAGGATTTCAGTGCAGCATACTTTAAGGGTTTCTATTTTTTTAGGCAATTTTTTGAAAATTGTAAGAAAAATGAAAATCTAACAATCGAAAAATGTAAATATGCATTTTAAAAATGAGTAACGGTGCCATTTTTATATAATTTTTTATTTTGGATGTTATTTATGAATTTATAAACTTTTATTGAAAATATGATTTTTACATTTCTCATTTATAACAATTAAAAACATAGTAAAAAGATAAAATAAAAAATAAGAACAATATTATCTACTGCCTTACATAGCCGTTTTATAATATGTGCATTTAAACACGTTTTTTAAGTTATTAAAAACTAGCCGTTTTAAATTTTTTTTAACAAATATAACTCTTGAAAAAAATAAAACATCAAAAAAAGGCTACGTAGAGCACTAGATAATTTTGTTATCTATAATTCATTTTTCGGTTCATCTTTCTACGATGTTTTTAAGTTGTTAAAAATGAGAAATGCTAAGATGAATTCTTCATTGAAATTTGTTTGCGCTGACATTCTCTTACATTTAATTATTTTAAAATATATACATATATAATGTTAGAGATCCTGATTTATTTTAGATATCACCTTCTTTACGGAAATATATGTTTTTTTTCTCCCAATTAATACATTATTGAAAAACGGTAATATCTAATAACTGTATTCTTATAGTATCATATGATATACCTACCTATCTATAATACATACGTATATATATCATGTATTTCTTTAATCTATTATTGTTAGTCAAATGCATGCACTTTATAATTTTTTATTTTTTTATATTTATGTGTTTTGTTATTTGTATATTTGTATACCTATTGATCTTCCTGCTGTTTTATTATTGTTGTAATTTTACTATATATCCGTGATATTTATTCAAATACTTACCATAGTTCCGGGTTTATTTATAGTAGATATATATTTAATACAAACAATTTTAATAAATAAAAATGCAAATAGGAAAATAAAACGAATGATCCGTTTTTAAATTAAATAAGGAGAAACAATTTTATAGGAAAAGTAATTAAAATTCTACAGTTATACCGACTATTGTTAACAATATATTTACCTAATAATTGAACGATCATTACGATGAAGTTAAAACCATTTTCAATACTTGGTATATAATCGGTAATCATACAAAGCGATCGTTATTTTTATAGGTTTCTATTTATTACGATCACTGTTTTAACGATTCTCAATACTCGGCACACGGATTTCTTTTACATAATATTAATATGGAAATTAATGTATCCTAAGACGTACACTAGATCTACTTATATTGAAAACATAATTCATTATTTAATTTAATTATTTTACAGTTTTTAGTATTTTGCTTTATGGAACTTTTTCCCAAAGTCGATTAAAAAAAAAAAAAAAACATTTTATTTTTATCACAATCGGTATATACATAAGTTTAGACATTATATTCCCGTCGTGCACATCCATCCATATCCTTTCGATTTGTTGTCATAGTTACTAGAAAATTTCTGAACTGAAAATCGACCGTTCTTACATTTAATTAGTCATAAAGTTACTATAGACAAACAGAAACACATTCGAAGAAAATGTTTTTCCCAATGTCCGTAAGTCCATCGATCCTTTGCAATTCGTTGCCAATAGTTACCAATATCAATATTTTCAATAAATTATTATTCATTTTGTTAGTTGTGTGTTTCTATTTATTGATATGTGCAGTTGGAGACAAATTGTTTCTGAAATTTTAAATATTTTTAAATTTTAATGTTTTAAATACATTTAGAGAGCGGAAAATTAGCATGTTTGCAGAGTGGACATTACAGACCTATTTTTTATTTTTTATTTGTCGTTAATAGCAACAATACAATTATAAATACTAATATATAATAAATGAAACGGAATGTTTAATTTTTGCAGTATACAGACATATAAATAACCGTATAGGTAAAAATCACATAAAATAGAATCTTCGGGCAACTTTAACAATTATTTTATTTTTATGTGGTCAAGTATTATTACTTATTATATCATCATTATTACATTATTATTTTTAGCTCCAGTATTATGTAAAATTTGGTAACAATAATAAACATATATTACGACTAAACACATTACACCCCCTCCCTTTATTCCGTGTCAGATAAAACATGTCAAGATTATTTTAAAACATGTTTTTGTATTATATACACACAGTTACACACAGACATAACAGTAATGTACTAGGTCATTTGCTTTCAAAACACGTCTCCGGTACTATATGAGTATCGTGTCAAAATTGAAAATCAGATGAGAAATCGAAAAATATATTGCGTACATGAGATATGCCTGCAGTTCAACGATAACAAATTTTACATAAAATTATAAGATTATTGATGGTGGCTCACATAATAGGTATCTAAAGATCAGGGACTGGATCTTTAAGAGGACGTCATATAATTGGTTTTTAATGAGTTCTATATTAAAAATCGGGACATTATAAGAAAAATTGAAATTTAATAGGTATATTTAACATATTGAGAGCTGAAAATTATAAAAAAAAAAAATAAATAAAAGGGTATTTGCAAAACGATAAAATAAAATAAGAAAGATACTATATAGATAATAATATGTCATGTCGGTGGATAGAAATACAACAGCGAAATTGACATTTAACAAGAAACATTGAAGAGGATATTTTATGGCAACTCAGGTCATACATAACAGATAGTGAAGAATGCTATATCCCAATATTCATGTTTTAAAAAATCATTATTTTATACTTTTTAGATTCTGAACGTAGCGAGGGTTTTACATAATGATGTTTATTTATTTTATTTTTTTCCTGTCAACACTTTTTCTACCAGAAGGAATGCTCCGATTTTTACAAGTTAACTTGGTTTCCGGTAGCAAATTACATCTAGTTGGTACTTTTGAGAGGTCAGTTTTTGATTTTTTTTTTTTTTTTTTTTTTCCAAGTCCACACTTTATGTCATGTGACTGTTTAATTATGTTTGCTGTTGTACAGAGTAGGTACTTATTGTAATATACACCAATTATTATAAATCAAATGGTTTACATAATATTTTGTTCGTTTTCAATATTAAATGTCTTAAACTGAACATTCAATAAAATATACTGTATATTTTATCTACTAATAGTTATGTACCTATGTGAAACTGAGCTATTATAAACATATCATATTACATTTTAAAATATACAAGGTTACACTAAATCATATTTATTTCTACATAGTTTGATCTTCAAAATAATGCGTTAAACATAGGTAGGTACTGAGTATATATAATTAATATTAAGAGTTGTGTACATTATACCGAAGCTACGCTCAGAATCGTTTTATTGAATGCAATGATGCAAAGTGCATCCATCCCTACTGACACCCAACGAGCCAAGTGCTTCCACCACCTACTGACCGGCTTTTTATTTTCATATATTATCTAATATATAAAAATGAATATTTGTCTGTTCGTAACTTATGGACTCCTCAATGGCTGAACCGATCTTGATGATATTTATATAGGTATTTATATTGTTATACAAAGGCGATTAACGTAATAGGCTAAAAAATTTGCAAATTTTCGAAAAAAAAAAAAAAAATGATTGAGATGGACTACACGGTAAAAATATACATAAAGAAAATACACACAAGAATATTAGTATAATATGTTACGCGGCAAAGGCAAAGACAAAGGCCAATCACTTAAAATGTGCGGGTTAAATCTAGAAAATGCATGCTTTTCACTTGCTATTTTTCATGTTGCATGTTCGCGAGTAGGACAGCCAAAAAATATATACCTATTTGTTTTTGTTAAAGACGGAAAAAACAAAAAATGTTAGGATATCCTATGCACCAGAATAAAATATATTTATTAACTATTTATTTATTTTTTATTTTATTTTTTGAATTATATAAAATGAAACTTGATTTACAATATTGCTTTTTCTTATTGTAATTCGTACAGCGTTGTTATACTTTTGTTGTTTATACAAAAAATTATAAAAATTAAACAGTAAACCTACATTTATTTTAATGCTTTCAAAGGTTAGAGAAGATAGAAAAATAGCTAAGACTAAAAAACGTAGCAAGTAAGGGGCGGAAGCACTTCGGTCATAGAATCGGGATAGAATACTTATAGCGGATATATTAAAATTTAAAACATAAAACAGTTTTACATTTTTTAATTTTGTACATTACTGTCACAGAATTTTTTTAATTTTATGACGTTACCATAATACTATAATATATTATTATATTAGTAATTGTAATCAGTAACCGTGACAATTCTATTTATTATTTTTAATTCTTTTTATACATTTATAAAAATGTCTCACTATAAAATGTAGATTTTCTTTGCGCTTTTGGATTTACCTTTGGAACGTAGGTAGGTACATCTAAAACAAATTTAGTATCAAATATTGTTTCCGGAAAAAAATATATATATTTAAAAAATACAAAATTTTACAATTTAAAATAAAATTTTAAATTGTAAATCCAATAGATTCAGGTTGCTCGGCTCGAAATCTAAAAGCGATATTTTATACCTATAATATAAATAATTGAATCAGTTATTTCAGAAATAAAAAGCACGTAAAAATCTATGGAAATAAATAATAAATGTCGTATGGACAATATGCATAAAATATTTCTAATTCGTACGGCGCATGTGTCGTTTTTGCACAAATATTACACTTTTACGAATACTCCACAAGAATCCGCTCAAAATCCAAAAACCGTTAAAAATGTTATATGATGTTTTGTCGTTTCTGAAATAACCGATTCAATTTGGTTCTTGCGTCTAAACGGATCGGCCCAAACGCGAATCGCCCAATCTAAATGGCGATTGTTCCATAGCGTGTCCTTCAGGGTACCGGTATTTTTTTTATTTATTTTTTTCCAAAACAATTAATTTTATTTTATTTTCGCTCTTTTGATGATCCGCGTACTTCCATAAATCCGAAGTCAATCGGCCATAAACGTAAACGGGTACCTCTCCATAACGTATACGATGTTGTTTTCCGATCGATTTGGTTTCGGTTCGGTCAACAGGTAGAACCCTCTCATACGTTGCGCACCTCTACCCTACCTCCCCCGCGATTGATTCCTATTTCTCTTGCGGATAAAAATTTCCAACCGTCACAATACTTTACAATACGCTATTTTACGTACATCGGCTCCGCGTCGGTTGTATTTACACACGATAGATACTCAGCCCGTGCGCGCGCCCCGTCGATACAATATGTTTGCACGGTCGCGTGTTTATATTTGCATTCCCGCCCCTCCGTCTGACGTCCCTTCACCGCGAAATAGTGTACACACGCGGTATAAGCCCCGGCCGTACAACAGGTGTGTCGATCCGTTTCGTATCTCCGCCGCCACCACATACCCCGTAACACGTATATACCACCACGGTACATACCACTTCCATCGTCTCGTCTAGCGTTGGTACTCGCCTACGCGATAAAAGGCATCAACATTTTTCGTCTTTTTTTTTTTTTTTTTTTTTACCGTCAAAATGTATCTAATATTTTCCCCACATACGTTCCATTCATATAACACGTAATATTATTATTATTATTATTATTATTATTATCTACGGATAAATTGGATGAGGTTTATTAAACAAATATCCGTATTTGACCCGAAAGTCGTAAAAAACACAATGTTATCTTTCGTGGTGTTACTCGTTACTAACGGGACACGGACATTAATTCGTTAAAAAATAAGCGAAAATATGTCCAAAAAAAAAAAAAAAAAAACGATTTAATGCCTTGAAAACATGCATTAAAAAATACCCTAAACATGTTTATTTTATACTCCAAGCATAAAATATATTGAAAATGCCCTGAAAATGGAAAAATACTTTAAAACCCTAAAATGTAAAAAAAAAATGCAAAATAAAAGTTTCATTATTAAATTATCTGATGTATGAATTGAATATTGTACTTGGAAAGCATTGCAATCTGATCCGTACTCATTAAACTAATTTAATGATTTAGTTTAAAGATACATATATTTATCCTTTTAAATGCGGATAACTATTGAAAATTTCCTAAACGTCATACGTGTCATAATGGCCCATCCAGCTCAAAATATTTGGATAGACCCGTTGTGTTCTGTACAATACTACAGTGGGAAGATTTTGTCTAGAGTACAGAGAAAATTTTTTTTATATATTGGTCACTATATACTTTATGTAATATAGTTTTTTTTTTTTATTATACGCAGGGCTAACCACTTTCAAAAAAATATATATATTTTTTGAGAATCGGTAACCGGTATTAAATGGTGTTTTCAATTACATGTATATTTGATAAACGGTTCATTGAAAAAATAGAAAATAAGAGGTTATCAATAACCGGTAAAATACCACTTTCTAATTTTGGGAGGAACACTTCTCCTTCCTAATTTTGAGGATAATCACTTCTTAGTATAAAACCATTTTTACTTTTAATAATCGGTTACCAGCTTTAAACCACTTCAATCTTTTTGGAATAGTTAATTAAAATTAAAATTGTCTTATAAAAAATCGGCTTTTATACAATTTGTAACTACACGTCACCCAGATTAAACCACTTTAAATAATTTGAGAAAACTATAAAAAAAATAACATAATACTTAATTTAGAAAGTAAATGATATTTGTCTGTTTTTTATTTTTTTAAACTCGTCAATCACGCTTGATTGGTTTGACTTGGGTATTCAAAACCGTTTCATGTCAAATTTACAATTTAACTATATTCTTAAAAACTACTCGGTAAATAAATTTAAATATCAACTAGTTAAAATTAAATAACATTTTAATATCAAACTAGTACATATAAAACAATAGGAAAGAATTCATCAAAATGTATACAATTTTAAAAATAATAACAAAAAATAAACTTAAGGGGCCTTCACACCACGCGATACTAAAGAGTATTATTTAGACAATTTATTATACTTTCTTTGTACGGTTTTGTATTCGTGTGAGGCGTATGTGAACATTAATGTTAGTAAACCGTATCAAAAGTAAACGGGGTGCCATTACACACACCCGCGTGCACATGTCAACTAACTATTTTAAAACCACGAAAAAATGTATATTTTTCACTCAAATAAAGGATTTTAATTCCAAGATAATGTCGCAATGAGTACATTAATTTTAATTTTGAAAAATATTCGATTTTCCATAACGTTTACGAGGTAATGATAGAAGCATTTTTTAAAAATGGTTTTTATTTCATTGAATATTTATGTTGAAAATGTTGGAAACTTTAATTGGTTTTAATTAGGTATAGTTTAATATATGAAAATTTCAAATGTGACTCGATTATTTCCTCGAGTAAGTAATAAAAAATCTATAGGTACACGTTTGCAAAATTGTTATCGGAATACGCATTGTGCCGGACTGACTGTTGGAATTAAAATAAGTATTTTTTGACCAAAAAACGGTGGTGTGGCGGACCGTTAAGGCCCGTGCAAACACATCGGTTTTTAAAATATAATATAATATGTCTAATTCTAACAAATAATATATCGTTTTCAATCACATTATGTGATTATCACTTAATATAGTATTTGAATGCCAAACGATAACTTCTCCATCAGCCTTTCCAGTAGAAAATACTATAATGTATCTAATAATAGTGATTAAGTGACACCATAGATAATAATTGTATGTATTACCTCTAATTGCTGCCCCCATCAACGCTGTTGTTGCATATCATTCTGCTGATCAGATATTATAATAAGTAATAACCAAACCACATCTGATATATTTTCCTAAATTAATTTTTACACGTGATGAAAAAAATATCAAATAAAAATTAGGTAGGCCCGGATAGCGTATTTACAAACTGTGACTGAATTCGGCCGAACCGGTATGCACATCGCCCAATGCGCATGCGCTCGGCACAACTATCAATTAGATATGTTATCATAATTTACAAAATAATTGAAATTTGAAGTTTTCAGTTCCTTGTGTCGTATTTTTTTTAAATATTTAATAGTATTTAACGTTTTTCTTAAGATGTCATATATGATTAATTTTAATTTTGATATATTTTCTAAAGTAATTTCCAATAGTAATAATTATTTACAAAATTTACTCTAGGAGAAAATAATAATAATATATTTGTGACCTATAATCAACGATTAGATTCAACATTTTTCAATAAAAACCAAAACCAACTGGATTGTGTTTGTGTATAAGACTTATTCTAATAAGCGGCAATACACGTATAGGATAGATTACGTCTATCAACATGCGCCAAAACACGAAAGTCTTACTAAAAAACTAAATCCGGGCAAAAATAGAATTAAGAATAAAAAGTGCAAAGTTTTTATCAAAGTATTAATTAAAAATTAAACTCCTGATAATTTAAGGAAAGATAAGTTCTTAAGAAAAGGACTTAATACTCAAATTAAGATAATTTTTCTTATTAAAGTTAGTTCGTTTTATATTTTTAAACTAATGATTTTACAATAATACAATGTTATTATGTATTTATGATCTTGTAAGCAATTATGTACTTTAATTATTAGATTTATTTATGCACACTAATAAAGTTGATAATAGTGAAGTACATAGCTAACTTAGAGTTTCTTCAAAAGTAAAAAAATGTGTTTGTTGAATACTTGGCCAATAGGATGACACCAGCAGTTGCAAAAAATTACCATGAAATTAAATTAACAGCTAATATAAATTATTTTCAAGGTATTGGTATGGAATTGATTAACAATATTTCTCGAAAAATTCGGAATATCTTCTATACACCGACCATCAAATACAAATACAAATTTATCGGTTAAGCCAAAAAAAAAAATGTTTGGGTTTAAATATAATTATTATTAATATCATTTTTTAATATTAATAACTTTAATTATTTAGGTACATACTTTGTATGATTTATTATTATTTATTGACTGTGTTATTATAATTATTATTAGATATTAATATTATTTAGCCCAGTCAATGGGGGATTTGAACTTACAAAAAATAATAAAGTTTTGAAACTCAGGGAAAAGTTTCGTCTTGAGGCACTCTTCTTCTTCTCCTTCGCCTTCTCTCCCAAATATTTGGGGTCGGCCACCCTGGTCCTACACTTCCACTTAACTCTATCTCCCGCATCTTCTTCACTTACTCCCACCTTCCTCATATCACTCGCCAT
>JAIPRL010012430.1:0-12052 GCA_025469235.1 Pemphigus obesinymphae | reverse complement strand
CCATCCACACTTAATCCTGTGTTTCATATCCTCTTCGAAACCCCCATCTTTCTGTATAACGGACCCTAAATACTTGAACCTTTCCACTTCTCCCACCACATCCCCACTTAACTTTATTTCTAGCCTTTCCCTATTCCCTCTGTGTTCCCTTTCACCAAAATCATACTCTATATATTCCGCAGCCCACACAGGTGCCTACGTATATTATCTGCATACTGGGTATAATCAAAAAACTGCTGGCATACATAGTTTACCATAGTTTAAGGTGAGAAAACATAAAGGAGGGTTCGCCGTATCGTGTCGTTTTGTGTCATATTGCGTGAGGTATGGTTCACAGTTGGTCGTGTTACCGTATCATTGTATAACACTGTATATAAATCATTATCACAGAACACTGTTACCCGGGTTTCTTTTCTTATTTTTCATGCCCGTTTAAACGTGTTAAATTATTGTAAACGTTACGTCGTTATGTTTTGTTTTGTTGTTTACTGTTTGTAGGTAAATTTTTTTTAATATAAACATTGATGACATCGGTAATTTAGTAAACGGTGTTGACCACACGTCACGACCAGAATGTAACCAGACGGCCGAAAGTTGAAATGTTTTAACAATGCGGTAGTCGCGATATCGTTTTAATCGACACGGTCTCGATTTCTAATCGTATTTTAATGAGCCAATCAATAGATGTTATTTCAACGGACACGAAACGACACGGTGAACTGTGAACCCACGTTAAGAGTTCAAAAAAAGATATAACGCTTTAGGTCGTGGTAGAAATACGACCAGTGACTAGTTTGTATATAAATAGATAAATTAATCCAGATAATCTTACTTCATATATTTTATCTTATCAAAATGAAAACATTTTAAACTATCTAAAAGTGATCTTAAATAAAAATAAAACGTTTATAATGTATTCATAAGAAACGTATTGACTTTTATTACATTATTCTATTGTTCAGCGGTGTTTGCGAATGACCGGTTCGAATAAAGTCGGCGAGCGTCATTATCAGTATTTTTAGAACATTCTAGAACAACAATAAAGGTCGATTCACACTATGTACGAAACGTCACCGTCACGTCACAGACCGGCAACGTCACGTCAAAATATGTTTTTATATATTTATACGATAATGTTCACATTTATCGGCAACGTTACGGAACGTCAACGTCACGGAACGGCAGTTTTTCGAAAACTATATTTTGACGTGACGCAACCGGTCCGTTCTTGTCCGTTCGGATGGTATGAATGCACGAACGGAACGTCCACGTCAAATATTTATTTATTTAGCGTTGTTTGAGCACGTCACATATAATATCTATTATAATATATTATTATAATATTATTATATTATAATTATTATATATTTTAATCTAATTCATAATATCTAATAATGAATGATGAAGTTTTAATTGAAGTTTTATAAATATATTTATTATAATATTTACCTTAAACAAACCATTAACTTTTCCTTAGCACTTATAGATTCTCGAAATGGTGTATTTTGTTTCGTAATTTGTCGCTCAGTTTTAGATAACAGAATATGAAATTGATCTTTAGACATTCTGAAGTATTTGTAGAATGATGTTTCTTCTTCACTCAAATCATTAAACAATGTATGTTACTCCCCAAATTGTTTTCTTTTTCATAACATTTCTCGTATCCATATCCTTTTACGTCGGTTTCTGTTCTCTTCTTCCTCGTCTAAAATGATTGCATTTATTGCCAATTTTTTCTTGCTAAATTTTGGCATAATGAAGTAATAATATAATAAATTTAATTTTCATTAAAAATTACTAGATATACAATTAAAAAACACAGAGCAGTGAGTAAGTTTATCACGTCCCGTCGGTAATATTCCCGTGGCGTTTCTGCGTTTTGACGTTTGGCTTTGAATGGCTGATATATTTGACGTGACGTTGCCGGTCTGTGACGTGACGGTGACGTTCCGTATAGTGTGAATTGACCTCAAGGATCAGTTAACAGCAGCTTTCATTTTGTTGTACTATGAAATAGAACGTGAATTAAAAATTAAAATACCTGTGTATCAGTTTATTTATCTTGAACTCGTCTAGGTAACTTATTATTATTATGCAGATAATCGTTATTATCTATTATGTTTATACAGACATATTTTTTCAGTACAGGGTGCATATCTTTCTAATACCCGTACCAGTTTTTATTTGTATAATGCTTTCGGTTCCCTTACTCGAACACTTCTATTTGAGAAGTCCGCCGATTTCTTGTGAAACACTACGTCAACGAGTAGGTAAATAATAGTTTCAATTTAATACGGCGTATGGTTTATTTTTTTTTTAGTAAGGAAAGGGTAAAATTATATACGATATTTTTTATACGGAAACGAGATGTAAAATATGTAGTTTTAGTAATTTTATATACCAAATTATATGAAACTAAAATTCGTTATAACTTCGAAACTAAGTCCTACCCCAAATTTTTCAATCATTTTCTGAAAATATGATATATAAGCGCTTATTTACAAAAAAAAAATAAAAAATCTAAAAAACAGTGTCCCGTAAACTTTATTTATACTGTAATTTTATGTAAAGTAGATACAATTTATATTTAAGTCCCTACCTAGGTACCTATATTTCTGCTGTAATATTGAAAACTTACTATAAAATTAGAGCAACAATTACTAGACGTTTTAGTTTGTGTTACTATAAAAGTAAGACATGTTCTAGGTAAATGAACTATAAATTATTAACTACCTATAATTTTTTAGTTAATCTCATTATAGATAAATTATAGTAAATTTTACTGTTTTAAAGTAGAATTAATTATATTGTTCTTTCCGTGTAATTCGCATAATAATAAGGGTTCCTATCATATCCTAAAGTGTAAATAATATTAATGATATTTTTAAATCGAATTTTCACATCGTTAAAATTCCCCTATTACCTTATAATGACAACGTCATATTATATTATTACAGTAGAACACGTTTGTGGGTTACACGACAATTTAGATCTTGTGTTCTTGTTGTCTTTGATTCTAAAAAGTAGATATCACCATACTATATTCAGCATAAGAACACCCAAACTTGTGCACGTATTCTGAGCCACCGAACTTGTCGAATCCCTCAGCCGAAATCCAAGTGCACTGTCACTGGCGGTCGGGAGCTACTCTGGGAGCTACCGTTATACTTCGAGGCCAGCAGACGTGGCTCGTGATCATTGAGCAGCGGATGGTCGACGGCCCGCCTCAAAATATACTATGTCAATATTATATATCTGCTTAGCGTATTATTATCAATTAGTGTCAAAAAAAAAATGGTTCGATAATACAGCTCACTATGTACGTATATCAAGAGGTGGCCATAGGCATAAAAATGTGAAGTAAGAAAAACAACAAACTACAGTATGACAATATGTAAAAAAAAAAAACTTAATAAAAATATTTTATTGTATTTCTTACCCTGATTCTTTGTTATCAGGATCCGCTAGCAGCCGTGAAAATGACGTATGTCTGCACGTCACAAAGAATCCTCAGGCTCCATGTTCTTATCACGCATACCCGTAGACTATAGATATAATAAATAAATCTATATTATCTATACTTATACATTTTTAAATTAATCATAATATTGAATGTTTTATCTGTGATATAAATTTTTGTGTGTAAAATTCTATTCAATTTAACAATGACAGAATAGATTATCATTTTAATTTGTATACAAATTTTTTTCATTCTTATGCTTATTGATGACCTATTTTTTCAAACTTGTGGAAAGTGACTAACAATTATTTTATAATGCTTGGAGTCTGTAGTGTGATGGGACCATTTTGAAAACAATTACTATCCACACGGCATGTTTTAAGAAATTTATTTAAAAATTTGGGTAAAATACATTCTGACGAAAAAAAGGACTTGCATGAAAATTGAAATCTTAATCTATTTCGTCATTGTTAGGTTGAATAGAATTTTACATCATAGATAATAAAGAATTGATTAAATTAATTAATAAGAATAATTTTTATTATCAATATTTTACATATAAAATTTATATTATTATGATCACGAACTAAGATATATAATATAATATAATCTTAGTTTGTGGCATGGTTGTAGATAGACTATCTACAACTGTCGTTTGTGGATAATATAGATTTATTTATTGTCTATGGTCTGCGCGCATGCGTGATAAGGACATCGAGCCTAAGGATTCTTTGCGACGTGCAGACAAACGTTGAAAATGCTCACTGAGTACTGTGTTCACTCTCGATTTTCATACGGCGTGTGTTTGTCGCATTTCGAGTTTTAAATTATTATTTGTGTATTTACCTTACTATGTTACGTTTAAAATATCTTCAATAAGTTGTTAAATTACATTCAATTGTAACATATAAGCAAAAAAAAGAAACTGTCCTAAATGTGTTATATAAATTTGATAAACAAATAGATAATAATTGATAAAAATCAATTCAACTTCAAACTGGGCGAATACGATATTTCACTCCCTCATATAAGGTCACACTTTAATTCGCTGCTTTGATTACTTCATATTGCTATGCGTACAAGTATACATAAATGCATTTCTATATACTCTGTGACGTATACTCATTGTCGTGTCGCAGCGGTCGACGTCAGCGCTCGTCATCGGGAATATTTATAGAAGGGGCTGCGCGAACACAACCGTTTTCCACCAGACAATAGAGTATTCTTAAATTGAATAGAGTATATATCAGTATGAATTAAAGAAGACAAAACATGGTCAATAAACTAAAACATACACGTGTTTACAAAAAAGCACGTAAGTTTAAAATTATTTTAATATATTGATAGGCAGGTATATATTATAATATTGGTGTAAATCTAGTTTACCTATTTTTTTGAAATCCGTGTATTTTACTATTATAAAAATGATAGCGCCAAAAAAAACATTATGAAAATCATTAGTTTAGAATTTATAATTATTTGATGTTTGCAAATATACATACACGTATATACGAGGTGTTTCAATTTAATTTAATTATTTAATTTAATAATTAAAATAACTTGTCAACCTGTTGAAAAAAAAATTTTTCATTTACATGGTGTTTCATAACAAATCGGGGAATATTTTCGAATTTATTTGTCTGAATATGCATCGACCCGGCCCGATTTATAGGTGTGACCGACAAAAGTATACACACAAACCGTATTTTAACTGTTGCTTAAAGACCAAAAATACATCTAAACCACTAATATATCTATAACCTTTGTTTTTGGTTATTACCCCATTGTATCTTTCCCCGAAAAAAACGGCTTCATCTGTTAAGATAAATAAACAATTCTTCTCAAACGAATACAAATGGATTTACGATGGAGTTATGTTTGTGAGTTCAGCAAAAGAATATGTTTTATTTTTATTTAAGTAGAACTAGTAAAACAGTTTTAATTCGACTCATTTGTGCCCAAATTATATTTCAAGGTAACATCGCATCTTGAATTGCATCTGGAATCTCTAATACTTGGTCGGATGATGGAAGGACAACTATATTTTGCTCTAAAGCTACCATAAAATATACATATCAACGAAAATGCTGTATATAACATCAAGAAATACTATATAAGGTATGTGTAAAATTCTGGAAAAATATTACATCATTTTCTGGGATGAATGTACAATGGCCCATATACATTCACTGGAAGCATTAAATCTAACTCTAAAAGATTTGAATCGCAATGAAAGACTTTTTGATGGCACTTTTTATATTCTTCCGTGTTAAACGTATGAAATCAACACTCGTTTAAAATCATCTATCTTATATTTACGTATTTAAAATTAAATATTATAGTAATTTGGCTCGCTTTTTAAATATGTAGTCCTAACTTAGCCTAAGGTTAGACAGGCTTATGTCTTTCACTGATTTACTTACAAATTTAAAAAATCATACATTTTTATCATCTATAAAACATGACAAGTCATGTTTGTGTCACTATTTACATTACTACTCTTAATAAGCGAGTTATTTTTAGTTTTGCTGTATTGAAAATTTCAGATAGGGTTGTGGTCTGCATAAAAATATGCGTATTAAAAAAACAATTTTAATGACACCACCGAAGACCAGTAAAAGTCAGTACACTAGTTATAAACTATATAATATGTACATTTTACACATACGTGGGAGCTGTGGCACTAACTGTCTCACGGGACAGGTATCAACTGCGGTATATCAACGCTCACGACGGATGTTTTTAACGATAAGCTCGAAACTTTTCGGCTTCTTGCCAACGTATTATTATTGCTTTTTTTTTAAAAAAAAAAAGGCCAGTAGGAATATTTATGAAAAAAATGTTATCGGATGCGATAAATCACTGAAGCAATAAAATTACAATATCGGTCGTGAAATCAACACGCTTCCGGAATGTTGCGGTCGTCTGTGTTCTACTGCATCCAGTGATAAACGTCCCCGGTACAAACCTCTCGTCCCATATTTTATTATTTAAATATCCAGAAATAAATATATTTCTACTATATATATATATATGTACAATAAATGATTATGCATATCACTATTTATTACTTCAATCGAAAATACAAGGTTATTGTGTAATTTTGTCATCAAATAAGATATATTTTATTTACATACAGCATGTAAAATCATGTATTATATAATAATAATAATTTGATCATGGAAAAACAAATGGTGGAAATTAAAAAAAATAATATGCCTACATTTATAATCTAACTGTCCAAAATAATGTAAAACGTACATTTCGATAAGGAGAACGATTTTAAGTGGTGCGAATACGTTTACGCAAAACTGTTTCTGTATAAAACTGTTATTATTTTATAATTAAGATTATATTATTATCAATGTTTTCTAATTTACTCATTAGAAATCTAAACAATTGTAGTTTAAAAGTAAAAATAAATTTATATTTTTAATTTACAATAATTTGTATTATAATTAATAAATTCAAAATTCAAAATGAGATTAAATCCAAAATTTTGTCTTCTATCGATTTAATCAGTGTCGGTTATATAAGGGTTAATCCAGGAGACACAGGCCCGCCTCATAACTTCATAAGCACTATAAAAACCGTACATAATTTAATCGGCAAACATATTTTATAATTAAGTATCTATATGTACACTGATAAATGGACCCCCCGGAATAGAGTTCAAAAATCACCTCTGGATTTAATAATTGATATTTAATTTTTAAAATCACTTTATGAACGTGTTTTTAACTGTTTTTTATGAACATATTAGAACAATAATAAAATGTGGTACTGACATGGCATTATTTTTACAGTACTTTCAAAATATACCTATTGGAATATTTTTATGTCGTTAGATTTTCATTTTTCTCGAAATGTATTAAAAAATATCTCATACAGAACTCATTAAAAAAAAAAAAAAAAAAAAACGAGTGTATAGCGTCCTCTTAAATATAGTTAGTACGGTGAGGTGCTTATTCTACACCCTTTCTACACTAAAAATAAATAATTCTCTCCCCTGAAAATGCAGTCATATCGGTTATACGCCCTCGTCGCTGCGCATTCCCCTATCTCGTGTTTTCGACGACTTTATACGTTATACATAATAAACCACTGCGGTTCCCTTCTCGAGTGGGATCGTGGACTACGTATTATCAACTGGAGGGCGCAAGTCGATATTATTATTGTCTCTCGTTCTCTCGCGTGCGGGGAATTAGCATCGGAGGCGTGCTGCAGTTTTCCCCATTCAAATGTAACGTTATACGGAGTGTGATGGCAAAAATATCTCTCTAATCCGGAGGCCAATAAGAAAAAACGTAATACGCAATTTATCCGTAATTTATTTTCTAAATAAGTATGTCTAATATAGTTTTTTAACGTTTAAATAATTATATCACTTTATTGTTTAAAAATTACATCGTTATGTCTCAAATAATTCCATACCCGTCGTAATCAATCGATATATACTACACGTTCATACGATATACAGACGTGTCCTAAAATTATCTTGCACATTTCCATAATGGTTGTTATAACAATATGTGTGCGTAATACGCTTGCATGGGTGTATATGAATGACATAAGTACTATATAAAACTGGCCGTAGAAAAAAATATGATGTCTAATAATACGTAAAATGATTTCGTAACAATAAATTTTTGGACAAAATGTTTAATGTTATTCCTAATGACCTCCAAGATTGTCGGTAGATGTTTTTGCCACATCCTGTATAATATATATATATATAGTGCGGTATAGGGATGGAGATAGACGTATTTGGCAAAGATCGTTCTATGTTCGTCTGCCACCCGAATCTATAATATGTGGACAAGGACAAAATATATAATACATATTGAATTGGTGGAGTATTCACGTGTGTTCGTTCCTTTATTTTAAACGAGATAAAAAAAAAAAAAAATACTCATCAATCGGTCTATTTTTGTTTATTTCCCATTTTTTTTTATTTATATTTTTTTTTTATAAAATTCCATATACTTTCATACATTTCAATGTAATATTTTTCTCATAATTAATTAAAATATAAATCCAAGTTGTATATTATATATTATACAGTTCGTTTTTTTATGTATGACGAATATTTCAACATTCAATCACGAACTTACGGTACACCCATAAATCTATACAAAATTTAAACCAATTCCAATAATGCTTTTAGATAATTTATAATAATTTGTATTTTCACTTCAAAATTTTCAAGACACAGCTTTTGTATCCCCCAAGTTACATAAAATAACCTGCAAGTGTACCAACTTGTTTTTCGTGTTCAATAACTTATAAGAACTTGCAAGAATTAAAAAAATATCAATTGATGTTCAATACGTTCAAAACCCTAAGGTTTGCTCTGTGCTGATATTTTGCTAAAAAGTTTAAATTAGTATAAAAATAATTATTTTTGAAATTTGCAAGTTACTGTATTTTTCTGAGAATCGTAAAATAACTTGTATGTGTACAAACTCCATGTAGTCCATCTATGGACTATTATGCTTTGCTAAAAATCAAAAATGGTATTTTGGGAAATTTCGTAAAAGTTATTGTGGGAATTCAAGTTATTATCAATATCGCATTTGAACTTGAAATTTCGTGAAAATTACAATAAAAATGTTTGATAATTTTGTACATAATCATGTAATTCAAGTTATGTTTTTGTGAACTAAATTAGCGCATGCCTAAAATAATTATATTTTTTAATTAAATGCCCATTAGAGGAATACTTTATTTTCATATCTACTTTTTTAGGGTTTTTAAGAACTTTATAAATTAAAAATACGCTGATTAATAGTAATTTCAATGCTTTATGAAATTGTTATGCACAATAATTTATTGTATTATAACTCTTGCTTAAGCTAATATTGAATCTTAGAAAGTAATTGTTTCACTTATGAGTTTGATTTTAATGTCGGTATATTATAATTATTGTTTTTTTAATCGAAAGGATGTTATTGGAAAATATGTGAACGCAAATAACTTCTGGATTGTATAATTTTATACAAACAAACTGTGTTTATCAAAACCCTTTAAGAAAATTTGCATATAATTAGCCAAAATATGGAAAAGATGAATATATTGTTGAACGTTCGACGATCTTCGAAAACTCGAGAATATAAATGTACATATAAGTCATAAAATAATTTATAGTGAGTAGACAGGTTTGTTTAAATAGATTTAATGCACATATCTATGAATTGAGCAAATCACGGATTAAAAACCAAAATAGTATTTATTCCAAGGACAATATAAATTCGTATTATATAGAATACCGTCTACGGTTATACAATCATAATTATTAACCACCGACCAATTATTTATAAAATATAAGATTAGATATTTGGAATATTATGTTTGAAATAATCAAAGCAAAAATATTAGAGCAGCGTATTATTTATTCCTGTAGGATTTTCTCGACTCGTATTTCCATATCTCTTTTGCGCGGTTCAATAGTTAATATGTCTATACGACTATACGTATAATGTTCGCCGGGTAATTCAATTTTGACCAAACGGATATGAGATCGATTCGATGTTTCTCAGATATGTCTAAAATAAATATTCCATTTGCTCTTTCGGTATAATATATATTTAATATTATATACTTACAGTATTCGAATACATCATATTCTGTTATCGTAAACGAGCATAACGTTATAATACATTCGATTCAAAATTCTCTGTACCTGTGTTATACTTGATATGATCAATTATGGAGTACTATAGCGAAACGCTAAATATGTTGAATATTGATGCGAATGAATGATATTGTTATTTGTCGTACCGAGTTTATTTCGATTACAAAACGCATCCAAGTAAATACTTTTCATTTGTAGTTTAATATACTTATATAGAACTAACTTTTGAGTTTCACCTTGAATCTAAAGAAAAAGTAATTTTTTCATCGGTATCTATATCTATAATATAAATTTAAAAATTCTCATCAGAACAATTTGAAAATACCGAGATAGAACCATTTGATTCTGGAACCGTCCAAGATGTATAACTATATTGTATACTACATTATATGAAGTGTAAAATACATAAGTTATACATATGAAAAATTCCGCTAAATTCTAACTTTGAAACTAAGTTAAATTACATTTATTTCCTTTTAAATGTTTTAAGTAAACAAAAATTCAATCATACGTTTAACTTTTATTGTATAGTTTATATTAATTGAATACATTTCTCATAATATGGAATTAGTGAGATTACAAATTCTAATAAGTTGATTACAAATAGTTAATAATAAAGGCATAATATTTATAACAATAATTTATACAAATCAGTTTCTGTGTGAAATTGCTCTTCCCCACTGATAGTAAACACTAAACATGCTAGATCTCATAAGGCGTAAACTTCTTCTTCACTTTATAGTAAAAAAAAGTCCTATTTGCTTTTCAAATTTTTACAAAAATTGATATATGCCGAAATCGACTTCACTTAACTTCTCTATCCCTTATCTGTTTCAAAATAAATACACTTAATACAAGAAACCAAGAATACTTCTATCCGATCTCCTCAAACAAAAATCATGTTTTAAATTCTCCGGCTAATTTACTGTAACTCGAATAGCTTTAATAGATACCTACTCTTTGGTCGCTAAGATTTATCAGTTCTTATAGCTTCTTTATTATTTATTATTATTGTTGTTACTATTATTATTATTATTTTATTATTCCTTATTCTTCTAAATCATATGTCATAATTATATGTATGTACATTGTCTCAAAAGACGAATGTATTTGTTATAATGGGAGATGTAACGTTATATACGAATTAAATTACGTGAAAAAGCAAGGATCTGCATCATCTTAAATATATTTTTAAAAGTTGCGAAAAAACAAAAATAATAAAGATAGAAAATACGAGTACATTGTGCAATAGATTCAATAAATTAACAAATCCAAGCGGAATATTAATATGTTCTTTACTATTTTTACTTTTGAAAATCATCTGAATATAAAAATTAAAAAAAAAAAAAAAGATAATGAAATTGTCTATTGAAAAAATATATCATTATCAATATTTATTATATATATATATATATATATATTATCCACAGTAAAATTTAAAAGTTATTATTATAAGTTACCCATACCATTTTACACACGTGACGAACACATTTTATACACAATACTATATATATACATATTAAAGAAAATTTACCGTATTGACGTTATAGTTCGATTTCGGATTATTTTTAATTATCGTATAAAATTAAAATCGATTTTTTAAACAATTTAATCCGAGATATGATATTCTATAAAAAAAATCGTGTTATTTATTCGGGAGAAATATTATATGCATTACATCTTGGTAGGTACTCTTTGGTCGCTAAAATTTATCAGTTCTTATAGCTTCTTTATTATTTATTATTATTGTTGTTACTATTATTATTATTATTTTATTATTCCTTATTCTTCTAAATCATATGTCATAATTATATGTATGTACATTGTCTCGAAAGACGAATGTATTTGTTATAATGGGAGATGTAACGTTATATACGAATTAAATTACGTGAAAAAGCAAGGATCTGCATCATCTTAAATATATTTTTAAAAGTTGCGAAAAAACAAAAATAATAAAG
>JAIPRL010012429.1:0-12053 GCA_025469235.1 Pemphigus obesinymphae | reverse complement strand
CGTAGTTTTCACGTGTTTACGCGTAGTCTATCGTCGACTGGTCTGCGATAAAGTGAACTGAAATACTTCAAGATTAGTTTAAAACGTAGATTATAATATTTATGAGGAATACCCGTGACTGCTGATAAGATAAAAATAGAATATAAGTAAAAAAAATTCACAATTACAGAACTGTTGTATTATTTATACAACAGTGCGCCCGCTCGAAGGTTAAAAATCGTGGATGAATGTCAATGAATGAAATCGTAGATGTTGTATTGTATATTGTATTAGGTCATACATGGACATCTGAGTAGACGAGTGGTAAAAATGAAAAATGTATAACTGTTTTTTTTTTTTTTTTTTTTATCAAATATACAAAACTTTAATATCACATTATATTATAGTATTACTTATTTTATATTGATACTCTATCATATTGTTGACACATTTATTTTTGCAATTTTCATATTTTATATTTATTAGTGTATATTTTGTATAGGCTTTGCTTTAGTTTTAAAAATACGAACTCGCCCATATAATAAAATCTTGGCTACACGTCTGACAGTCGAGATAATTCATGAACAAGAATTTTTGAAAAAAAAAATGTATATATTTATAAATATATAACATGTATGTATACATAAATATGTTTGTGGATGTACCTTCTATGAGGTTAAACTAAGTCTGAAACCCAGCGGCTTGCAAGTCGGCAAGAAGTAATTTGGCAGCTGCAGTTGTGTCTATTCGCATCTTTGCGAGTACAATTTGTGATTTCGTCCTGGATGAATGATATTTTTTGATCCCGACAGATAACTTAATTCCTGTCAAACTGTTATGCTGAAACAAATGTACGAAGGGAAGGGCAATATTTTTAAAACGTTTAATGACTTTGATGTTAATTTTTTTTCCATAACTGTAGTTCAAAAAATTTTCCATCTAGCACGTACAATTTACAATTTTATTTGTGATCTTTTCTGACGGATATCAAACAATTTTGATGTTTTCAATTCAGTTGGTAATGAAATATTTTTCAATATTAAATGAAGGAGATCGTCAGACAATAAATGGCAGAAGATATAAGCATGAACCAATCCAGCCGGACCAAAATTCAACGAATCGAATGGAATCCCGGATGGCAGGTTCCCCGAAAAATGTTTCTTATTATTAAAAAAATATTTCCAATTAAAAAATTAGGTTGCTAGTGGAAAATGTATATTGGTTGTAACGATAATTTGTCATTGTTTCTTATTTACATCTTGTATTTTGTTGTACTTATTTTAGAAACATAAACGAAGGCAGCACTGCGGTAGTGGTTCCAATGTCTTCGTCGCGTCGGTTCAAAACCGTGTTCGGAACATTCCCTTAAAAGTTAAACACGTTCACGTTTAAATACATTTAAAAGATTTAAAGAACATCACATTCGCGTTCTCTAAAAATTAACGCGTTCATCTGGTCGTTCATTTTAATAAATTTTTCTTATATATATACTTATTTTACTTTATGTATTCGTATTTTCTAAACACTGGTTCAAATCGTGGAAAAGGTGGATGGCCCCAATGGCATTTAGTTGAATCTTTCGTGGGATCGTTGTAGGGTCCAGCGAAGAAAACAGTTACGATTCTCAATTGCATGCGAATAACTTTGCGACATTTATCATTTTCGTTCATTGCGTTAAAGCAAAAGTGGGTAAAATTTTTGTAAAATTTACCAAATTCCAATATTAAACATGAGTTATGATCGGAATTGTATCGGTGTCGTGAAACGATAATTATATTCGTACGTAGTAAGTCCGATAAACGTATACGTATACGTATGGCGCGTAGGTCGGAGGAACGAGATGGGCTTAATGGAATTTTAACAACATAATTAGATATTGAAAGTGGATGGAAAAGACGGTCGACGAATCCTCCGGGCACGGGTATTCCACGTGGGCGGAAAGGGGCCCTCCACGCGGCACACGCCGATATGTAAGGAGAATTCTGCATCGCTGAAAATGCAATTGGTACTTAACTCTATCGAATTAAATATTGTCGTCTTCAGAGTTTTATCATTATTACGTATATATATATATATATATATATATAATAATATTCTCGGAAAGCGTTTAAACGACTTTGGCGAACATGCAACTTTACTCAAACGAAATTACCCATAGTTACCCTATATAAGTACAATGCGGCTAATGACCTAAAAGTATCTTAAATTCTGGGCCCGAAATAATTAAATACATTCGTACATTTTTTCCAATGGTTTTTTGAGCGTATATCGTATAATATGTTTATATAAAGTGGGCAGTCATATTAGGATATTATATATTGTTATACAAACATGTTTCGTACAATTGTTATTTGGCATTTTCTAAAAGGAAAAATGACATTCCGGAAAACTTAGTTATTTCCCAGCTACTCTTACTACTTTACTCGTACCTAGTGTATAAGATATACGTGCATACTTACATATATATATATATATATATATATATATTTTATATTTTTCTGAAGTGATCGACAATTTCGATTCAATACTATATAGTAAATGTTTCGTGTACATTTCAAGTCTTTGGTATATTTTTTTTCGATTAAAAAACATTTTCGGTCATTTTTGGTGTTTTACTTTATTACTACTAAAAATTAAAAAGGGAAAGTCGATAATGGATTTTTTTATTTTTTTTTATAAGTACTGAATTAAATGAATTCAGGAATTTTAAATCTGAACGTTGTTTTCACAAAAACTACTACGTGATATAAAATTGAAAATAATATTTCTTTTACTAATCATTATATTAATGTTATCGCTATTACAATTGTATTATAAAAATAATTTATAGTAAAATAAAGTTTTTAAGGTTTAAAAGTTACTTTTACAGCTTTATTTGTTATTTTTCATTTTATAACTATTGTAGGTGGTTTTCCATTATAGTAAAATCGAAATATGACCTCTATGAAGTAACAACTATAACGTAATATAGTTACTGGGTATGATTGATTTTGTAAAAACAACTTTAAAAACGCCGAGTTGGTATTACAAACGAACAAATACTGAAATCAGAATATCTTCGATACCTATACAATAAGTTACCAAAAAGCAAAATTAGGCTAAAATTTTCGATTTTTATCGTTTCCAACCTTCTTATACGTCTTATGAAAAATCCTCATTGAATAATATAATTATTTTATACTACTATAATTATCATAATAATATTATTAACGCGTTCTAAATATTACAATTTATTAATGAATTATTTGTGTTAATAAATAACACCTACTTATATTTTCATTATATTGATTAATATATTGAATGTTGGACACATTATTTTTCATTTCTTTCATATATAACTCTGGTAATTTATAAAAAAAAAAAAACTCCAATAATATTAGATTGAAGGAAAATCAGAGATCAATAAATATATAGATAGTATTTGGTGTAAATCCTCGCTGTATATAATACGCGTGTTAAAATATCAGAAAATATATTACTGTATCGAATTCAGTGAAAAGTTAAAATAATAACATAATATAGTAGCGAATTAATTCGATATATTCAAAAGTAAAAAAATACTCGATACTTAAAACTTGTTTTCTTGGCAGAATCTACGTCTTAATATTTTCCGTTTTCACCGTCGTGTATAATATAATGTTTTAGTGATAAAAAAAAATACAGTTTTTACGATAATGACGAACATAATATTGCCAAAACTGTTTATGCATATTATATCCCTTATACAGTGATATTTGATCAAAACGCGCAAGTATTCGGTGATTTGAAACGATCGAAATCCGAAATAAATACGTATAGAGTAGTAATTCCGTAATATATCTAATTTCAAAGTTTTGTCGTTTCCAGATAGCCACAACGGGTGTAGCGTAGTTTTTTTCCACCGATCGTTCACCGTTTTGAGGCTAACATAAACTTTTTGGTCAACGACTCCTCTTAAATGGCTCAGTTTGTATATATATATATATATATACATATAATGCGTTTTATTGTCTAGCGCAATTTATTGCTACGAAAATCAACTCTAATATAAACAATATAATATGTTATTTTAAACGGCTGGACCACATGTAATGACCACTACAACTCGTCTTAATCACCAACGGCGTGTCATTTAAACTGACCTTTTTCCCATTAAACTGGCCTTTATGTCCTCTCAAACCTTCGATTTGGCTTGCATTCTAAATTATTTCGATGTATCATATATCGGGTGTAAAAAGACATATATTGACCCTAAAATGCAGAGTTTATTTCGCTCCGGGTCATCCGGTCGTGCAGCGTTATGTCTATTGAAAATCGATAAATTAAACATTTCCTGAAATTCAGAAATAATCACCACATACCGCGGTTACTAGAACAATAATTATACGATACCTGTTATAATATTATAATTTTCTTTTAAATATAAACTAAAAAATACATATTGAATAATAAATACATAACCTATATTAAATATAATCATATATACACCTACTGATATTAACAGGGGTATAGTTAAAAGTTTTTTCTTAGAGTTTGCAGTATTTATTTAAAAAATAACACATCAGTTCATAACTAATTATTGTGTTTAGAGTTTTTAATTTGGAAATATAAATTTCATTAACATAATAATATGTTTTTATTGCATGATATATAAACACTTCAAATAATAATTGCTCTGTCAGTGATATGAATGAATAAATTATGATTTAAAAATATATATATATATATATATATTTCATATTTATTTACATACATATTATTATTTAATATTTTGGAAGTAAAAACCCATAAATTTAAGGCTTGACACTGGTTTTTTAAAACCGATAATATCCGATTAAAACCGTGGCTTTTACGTTTTATAATATTACAGTATTAGGCTGGTAACAGAAATTGTAGAATTGAAAGAAAACTTGAAATAGACATTGTTCAGAAAACCAAAATGCATGTTTTAGGTAACCATTTGAAAACCCACTGTGAAAAAATGTGTTAATGAAATTTTTTTCTCATTAACAATGTACTATAACTACTATAAACATACCACTGCTAGACGGGTAAAACTCTGAGCCAAAAAACTAGTAAACAATACAATTTTTTTTTTTTTTTGTAAAATCTACCGTTATACTGAAACTATAAAATCCAAAAACATTTTTTATAAAATTAGTGGAAAAACTTTCGCAAAACATAAAATCATTACCCGTAACACCAATACTAGTTTTGTGCTCTTCTAATATACGTGGATTTAACTTTTTAATAATATATATATATGTATATATTATTGTTATTTAAAATTAATTATTGTCAGATTATAAATACATTTTGTAGTAATTTATGGTTTATTTTTTTCAGAAGGTCATCCGGGTAACGATAATAGGCTACATCAGGTAAGTTGATCTTTTACGTCTTTGTATAATATATTACATTTTAGTTAAAACTAATCTACTATTGAAATATGAATAAACATAATAGTGTATAATAATGTATGCACACGAATGTTGTCATTTTATCTTTTTGTTTTTTTATCATAAAATCACCATTATAAGTGATCAATACGACTCGCATATTGTCCGTAGTTAATTTTGAATTTGTATTTTTGAATCATTTCAACGATGTAATTTCGTTCAACCGGAAAGTACATATAAAAATATACGACGTACTAGCTGAAATCCGATCAACATGGATAGTTATGTGTTCAAAGGATTATGGTGGATAATACAAGAAGCTTTTTTTTTATATCGTCAATGGTTATATATATATATATTCAACAAATATATTGTATATCTTTTAGAAATCAGTTTATTATCGTTTTCAAGGAATTCGCATTACAATCAAAAATTTATTGAGCTTAAGCTTTTTCGAATAATAATCTTGTCTATCGTTGACGAAACGCAGTATGAAAATAATGAAATACTTGAATTTCGTGTTCTACCATAAATCGTAGATAATAATGAGTAATAATTTAACCATTTGAAAATATTTATTTAGTTAATACTATTAAAAATAGTCAATGATCATCTAATATAATAATTTTCGAAATAAGTTAACCCCCCCCCCCCATTATGAACTGTTCTTAAAACGTCGTATTGTCGTTTGATTATATATATAAATCTTTCAAACCTTTGGTTTCGGTTTATATTTTATTTGAATGCGTATTTTTCTCGATTTCGAATAAATATAATTTGAGCGAATTATCGTAGTAGTTCTAATATAAAATACAAATCACTACCCGCCGCGTATATCGCATTGCCATGAACGACAACGAGCCATATACGATTATATATAATGGCTAATTATATGGCTCGTATAATGGCTAATTCAGTTACACACAATATACAAACGATCTTTGAGTTTAATTCCGATTTTAATAGTGCACGTTGACAAAATATGATAACATCATTACAGCATTAATATTCTGGTTAGACACGATCCCGCAGGCTGCCTCTCGGCCCCCAAAATCCGTTTCACTGTGTGCAGTTTTCGTATACAAACCATGACGACCACGTGCCTGCCTCGTGCCGTTCAAAAGACGAAATATCATTTTATTCCGCATAATCGGTCTAATGGGTCCTGTTTTTCAGCTAAACTAAAACGACGTAAAAAAACAAAAAAAAAAAAAAAAAACAAAGAATGTTTTACTTAAACGCACTTTTTACTCGTCCGTACATTTCCGGTAGTCACATTGCACGCAGACGGGCGACCAGTGCACCGCAGAATGCAATAACGAGAGAATAATATTTTTTATTTTTTTCGTTTTCCCCGAAGAATTCGTGCCGAATTTCACTTTCCCGTGCAAGATCATCGTTCCGACATATTATACATTGTGCGCGCATACAGTCCGAAAACCTCAATCCCGTGTGCATTTCGATTCGCATTTATATTCGTTAATTTCACCGTCAAAACTCATCCAATGTACACTATACCGTATCGTTACGCACACGTTAAATCACGAGAAACAACGGGGAAACGTACCCCCAAGAATTTTGTATCCACGAAAAATTTCGTATCGCCTCGGATATTTTACGAGTTCTCAAATATATAATATACGGTACCTGCTTGTTGTTTATGCTCTTATCAATCACAACGATTCCTCTGATCCTATTAAAATAAAAAAAATAAAATAAAAAAATCGATTAATGTCCTATATAAACAATCACGAATTAAGATATATAGGATGCGAAACGAACGTCTGATAAGTGATACCCAGACATAATAATAAGCACCTACCTATACCTGCTGTTACTTTTCATAATTTTGATGAAATTAAATAAAACGCTTTACGTAATGTACAGCTTATTAGTAGTCTGTAGACTGTAATTAGTTACAATATAACTACACCGAATAGGTATTTCAGTATATACCCACATACCTAGAAACATCGAGGGAAATACCTGTGATTTCAATGCAGCGCAATTAGTTCACATTAAGTCTCAAGGATTTTTGACTCGTCCAGATAGTAGTTTTTTTTTATTTTGGTTCAGTTTATTGAGGAATCATTTCAAATTCATGCCAAAAGTTCAAAATACTTTTGATGACACGGTTGAACATTTTTTCGACAACAACTATATAATACCATTTCCATGTAATGGCCATAAAAATGAGATAGTTGAGTACGTTTCCACGTCTTATTTGACAACGAGGACGGGGCAGTACACGTACTTTAACAATAAAAAAACAGAATACAAATAAAATTTTAAAAAAGTTATTAAAATTGACTGCAAATTAATTTCATTCAAATGTATATTATGTATTTATTTTATTTGAAATTGAAACAAAATATTATGTTTTAAAATTTATACCGTAACCGTATTATTTTTTACTCTGATTATTAAAGTATTGTCATTTTCATAGTTCATTTTTATACCGATTAACCCCTAAAGCGCTAGGTATCTAGCCGCACGGTGAGAAGGTTCGAGCCTCGAGAAAAATAGTGATAAGACACTTCGTTTCGCATCCTATATAATATCTTAATTGGTGTAAGCAATGTAGGCCCGATTGTAGAATTTATGTAATAATCAGTAAATCCCAAACCACTAGGTATATATACCGTTACCGATGCTACAATAACCGTTATCAACTGCCACTACATTTATCAATACGTTCGGGTTGGCACACCAAACGCAGAGCTCTATATACTGAACGTGTTTATCGTTATATTTCGTTCATATTGATATCGGACACAAATATTTGCTTAAATAAACATTTTGATATTTATCACGATTTCGGGAACCATTAGCCGGACTTTGGAAAAACTCAAGACAACAATATGTACCTACACATTTTTATAAATCATAATGATACAAGAAGACGATATTTTTTAACTCTTTCATTGCTGAAATTTGTCGCACGTGTAATGTCATACTGAACATTTTTTTTTATTTTATTCTGATTTTAATCGTTTACATATTAATTTCTGTATTAAATTATTTGATTTTAATCGTTGCCCAACATAATATTAAGAGCACGCATTTGCTGTCTCCGTCCAACCATCTGAAAATACAGGAAATATACGTTTGGCATTCTTATCAAAATTTGGTCAGTTCTAACATTAGAGTAAATTCACCTATTAACAAATGCATAGACGAGATCATTGTCTATGGTGTAGCGTCATATATTTTTGTAATTTTGATTTCGTAAAAAAAATAACTATTTTTAAATCTCGATACATTTAAATAGATAACTTTTAATACATCATTATTATATATTAAATTAGTTAAAATTAATCGAGAGTCAAAAATAGTTACATCTCTTTAAAAAAATTGTTAATCGGTAAATTTACTCTAATATTAGAAATGAGTTGTGATAAAAATGTCAAACTTAAATTTCTTATATTTTCAGTTGATTAGACGGAGACATAAAAAATGGATATAGAGCGTCCTTTTAAATATGTTGGTCAATGATGAAATCAAAAAAAAAAAATATATTAATTCATATGATTTATTCATTATGACAGTAATATATTTGAGAAATTTCAGCAATGAAAGATTTAAAGAATGTCATCGTTTACGAAAATTTGTTTAATAATATGTACAAATTATCTTATGTTATATGTATTATTATATAGTTAAAAAATTACTGGCATTTTACACATATTTCTGCAGGGAAATACCCGTTTGCTCCAAAAATACCGGAAAATTTTTAAAATTTCAATATTAATTTGTGACTTACAAACAAATAGTTTCCACGTTACTTAACGATCAATTATAATTAATTCATATTTTGAAGGAAGTATTTTCAGATATGTACTTAGAATATGGCCACATCCGCTAAATTTCTTTTACTCCTCAAAAAAGAATATATATGACTTATTTTTATTACTAATTTTATTGGAATAATAATAAAATTGAAAAAAGTTGGTGAACACAAAAAAAGTTCAACAACTTTTTTCAGGGTCATCCGTAAAAATTTGCCATCCAGGTCGAACGCCCCTCCCCCCTTAGTCTCTTGACCCATTTTAAACATGTCACTGTGTATATTTGTACCTATTAATTATCAAATGTGTTTACATAATAATAAAACCAACTAATTTTGTGTTTAAATAAATAATAACTTATGGCCAGCTGAAATACCGTTTAATATTATTACTGTGAATGTATGTTGAATTCAGAACTAAAACACACATTATTATAGTTCCTATGTAGGAAAATGTTGTCAGGTATATTTTGTGCGAACTTGTTAAAACTTATTACGAGATATATTTTGTGATGATCATTATTCATTTTTTGAGCACAAACGGCCGGCCGGTCGACCCTTTTCAAAAAACTTAAAATTTACTATAATTATATCTAACATGATTCTATTATCTTCGGTCGTTGGTCGTATAAATAAATAAATACATTTGTACACCAAATACAAAGAAAATCACTGTCCAAGGGGAAAGCCACCGGTCTATGAAATCAGTGCCCGAGTCGAGAATTTCGTTTTTTATTTTGGGTTTTACGTTTTTTACGTGCTATAGCAGTAAAACCGTTACGAGCATTTTATCTATTTCGTTTTAATCGTTTTCGTATATTCGACGGAACCGTATTCTATTGGAATACGAAGATTTTTTTATTTTTTACTCACCGCGTATTCACAATAATTCATTATTTATTCGTGGTAATATCCGACAATTAAAAAAACGCAAACCTTTTATTGACCGTCTACATAGTGTTTTTTTTTATACCCTCTCGTTCCTTGTACGGGGCGCATGAGGTTGTATACAAATAATTATTATTTATAATTGCGTAAAATTTACCTCGTTGTAATCTTCTGGAAGAAAAAACATAAAATTCAATTTAAAATCAAATTTCCCCATAACAATACCAGTAGGTTCACACAGGAGTTATATCCAGTGCCGGATTTACGGGGGGGGGGGCGAACCGGGGCACTTGCCCCGGGCGGCCATTACGATGTAAAAATATTTAATCTTTTCGTCCCATTGATTGATTTTTAATAGAAATTGACGAATGACCTTTATTTTTTTTTTTCGCTCATTAAAAATGTATATAGTAGACATTTTTTGCCCATTATAATAAAATAATTCGTCTGTATTTTTCGACTTTACCGGTTAGAAGTTTACCGGGAAATTTGTTCGTCATTGTTTGCGCGGTATACTTGTTTCCGTATATACCTGGTATACCTATTTGCAGGTTACGTTCCATATAAGTACCGACACACAACGTGCGTGCGTGCTACCGAGGAGATTTTCTCGCCGTACCGCGAATATCGACAGTCGAGTTTAATATAATATAAACTCTTTTTACACCGCGGGGAAACCGTGTACGGAACAATATAAATTAGTTTCGATCAGCTTTACGCGTTTGTTTATAGAAATATATATATTATATACGAGTACTTATATATATATATATATATATATATATATATTATATTCTACGATCCGGCGCACGTATTTACACCGGTTTTGTATACAAGCGTCTTGTAATAGTTCCCGACGATTGTTTTTGGCACACAGAAAACCCATTGAAACGTATCGCACGATTTCCCACCGAATTAATATACACTTATATAACGTCTTGTGGTTTTATATTTTTGGAAACATTCGTTTCTGCGTTTTGGGGTTTTTCAATCTAAAACACCGCTGGGTAGAATCAACAGATGCGTGAATTCCAGCTGATCACTGTTGACAGAACAATACACGCAATATATATATTATATATTCATCCCGATAAATGTATACGATATATATATATATATGTATATATAATATTGTACAAAATTATATACACCGTATTATACATCACGAGGATTTACTCAAAACTGTTCGCGAACAAACGAAAATTTCAAAATTATATTGACAAAAAAAAAAAAAAAAAAAAAACTAATAAAAAAATCCGATAATTTTGTGTATCATGTTTTTCGTAAACAATTTTCAAACAGCTAGGCGTTAGGCATACATATAATACCAATAGGTATTTAAATAGTGACGTTTTATTGTGGCGATTTTTAGTATTTTTTTATTTTTTCGATTTGATTAAAACGAGACTTCGCATTATCGTTGTACGGTGAAAATACCGCGGTGGGGTCGGGAACGATAAACGTAGGTAGGTAGTGGTATTGTCAACATTTGAAACGTTTAAAAAATTAGAAATACTGTGACGTAAACGTGATTTATTATTAATATAATACGATACATTATGTTCCGCGTTTATGCGATATATGATAATAAAAATGAATTCGTTATCAGTATTAAAAACAAGGGCCACATAACTTTTTTTTTTACAAAATTGTAATTTCCCACGACAACACAATTTGTTTGTAGACAAACTTAGATCTTGAAATTTGTTAAAAAAAAAAAAAAACACCATATTATTTAGATTGTTTTTAATATCATAATCAATTTTAAAACAGCTATGTGATAGGCATGTATTTAAACAGTGATATTTTAACGATGCGATTTTTAGGATTTTTTATTTGATTACAAATATTACAGTTTAATTTGTAATTTACCTATCATTATACATTTATACGGATGAAATACAGGATTAAGTGTGGATGGACAAAGTGGAGAGAAGCGTCAGGTATTCTGTGTGATAAAAGAATCCCTATTAGGTTAAAAGGTAAATTTTATAAGGCAGTGGTGAGACCTGCAATGATGT
>JAIPRL010012428.1:0-12056 GCA_025469235.1 Pemphigus obesinymphae | reverse complement strand
ACTCCATCCGGTCCCACCGCTTTCTTATTTTTCATTTTTCTCACAGCACTCCACACTTCCTCTTAACTTATTAAATCCACCATTTCCAAATTACACACTACCCGATCAATTGCCTCTCTCGGAAATTTCTCAATTAACAATCCCACAAAATAGCATTTCCATCTCTTTATCAATACCTTTTTCTCTGTTAACACCCTCCTATCCTCATCTTTTATTCACCAAACATTTCTAGAGTCCCTGGATAGTTTTTCTCTTTCCTTATCCAGCCTGTACACTTTTCCCCTTCTTTAGTTCCTAACCTCTTATACAACTCATCATATTTCTCTAATTTAGCTTTATTCACTGCACTTTTTGCTGCTTTAGATAAACTTTTATACTCTACCCAATCCTCCCTCTCACTGTTTTTCTGCCATTTCTTAAACTGTATTTTTTCTTTAATATTATCTCCTGTACTTCTTCTGCCCACCACTATGTTTGCTTATCCTGTGGCATATTACTTTGAGGTTCAAGGGCACGCACGCAACATACTTTAAAAAAACTTATGATGATTCAGAATGAGGTAATAACTGATCTGAAAGAGTTATATTTAAGGAAAATCTGTATCATTATGAAAGTAAAAATTAATTTGTTTAGATTTTTGAAAAATGTATGACATATAGGTAATTTATTATACATAATTATATATAATAATAAAATATTTACTCATTGAAAATTTCAAATTTCTAGACTTTTTTTTTCAAGTGATCAACTTTTATGGTAACACTAAATATTTTGGTTGGATGAACTTATAATGAAATTAATTTTTCAGGGGGCCTAGGGGGTACTGAAATACATATTTTGTGAAATTTTAAAATATTAAACTCTTACGGCGAGCGCATGCGCAATACAAATTGTATTTTTTTAAACGGCAACACCTACTTTGGACTACGTTCTGATAAATATCGATATGTAACATTTTCTACCTTGAAAATTGTAATTTAATATAAAGAGAGTACTGACATACCTATAATATATATATATATAAATATGTACCTATGTGTAGGTACTGTATATTATATTTTGAGTTGAAAATGTCCATTGATTGAACAATAAATTATACTCAACGATTAGCCCAGTCAATCTTTAAAAATTAAATGGGGCAAAAGCTCCCTTTGACCTCCTCCAAATGACACCACTTAATATAATATTATTTATATTAGGTTTATAAAGATATTACAAATATATTATACTAACACAGGTCTACAAAAGTTATATATACTTATAAATAATATATATAATATGAGTATATAATAATATACCTACCTAACATATTTATTTTAATAACCCACATGTTTACGAAACAATTTCCGTTTCTGAAAGCAGAAGTAATGTAAACACTAAAAGTATATCTTTCATTTTTCTTGTCTTGTTTTGGTAGTTGTAAATTATAAATAATATTATAATTTATAAATAATATTTTTATTATGTCTCAGAGAAAAAATGTGTAGTTTTAATTGTCAAAAAGTAAAGTAAATGAACCTAATTTGTTTATTTCATCAAATGATCCTTTGCGAGCACAAAATGGGTTCGAAAGTCGGGTAAGTTATAGTTTAGAGATTACAATTATTATGCTTTATAAAAACCTATGACGATTCAGAAGTAAAAATTAATGTAATTAGATTTTTGAAAAGTTTATGACATATATAAGTGATTTATTATACATAATTATATATAATATTATAAAATATACTCATTGAAAATTTCAAATTTCTAGACTCTTTTTTTCAAGTGTGATCATCTTTTATGGTAACACTAAATATTTTGGTCGGATGACCTTGTATTGAAATTAATTTTTCAGAGGTCTAGAGGGTACTGAAATACATATTTTGTGAAATTTTAAAATTTTAAGCTCTTACGGTGAGCGCATGCGCAATACAAATTGTATTTTTTTTAAACGGCAACATCTACTTATGGCATCAGATTCAGATTAAACAATTTTTTCAAGTCATTTTGACCTTTCAAACTAAGTTCTAAACTCAAAATTAACTAAATAAAAATTACTTAAAATTTTAACAATAAAAAATAACAAGCTAAAAAACAATGATAATAATCAAAATATTATATTGGCGCCCTGTATACCTACTTGTTTTGACGTGACGATGTAGTTCGAGAAGTTATCTTTAGTTCTGATAATACTATAATAATATATATTATTTATTTTATCGGTTTTACACGGTTTCCTGTTGGAATTATTATTAATTTTAGTTTATTTTCTTGCACACGAAGAATAAAACATCGGGATATTCCGTATTAACCATCCGACCTAATTCTTACGAGTTATCGTTAGCCGACAGTTTTACTGTAATCTGGACGTCATTCTCTCTAAATACGTCAATATACGTACGTATTAAAACCAAATACATGATTTATAATTGTTTTAAATATTTTGTGATACACAAACAATAATAAATTATATGATAATATAATAATATATATATATAAATAATATATATATATATATAAATATAATAATATAATAAATTATATTATTATATGAAATATACAATAAATACTTAGTTTAGTTATTAATGGTGTTAATTAAATTCCGATGACTATCTTTTAGGAATATAATCTCCATAAATTGAGAATTATTGGTAATTTTTTTTAAGTAATGCTTTATCAATTGAAAAATTGTGTATAATATTTTTGCTTATATAATTTATTTTAGTATTGTTTAGTATTGTACATTTTTAATAATCGTAATCGAATTTTAATAATTATTAATATATAAGACTATGTATTATTAATAAAAAATCTAAATTATTTGATTATTAATCTATATGACCTAATTGATTCTTATAATTCAAATTATTTTTAAACAAAATATAAAATTCAAATAGCCACACAAATGGTCCGGTACACTGATCTGTATAATATTAAAATATACAATAATAATTATGCATGAACTAGTGTACACTCGTATCACTGTGTAATCAGTATTTGTTTATTTTATATTTTATATTATCATATTTCCCTATGTAGCTTTAGACACTACATTTTTACTGCTTCAGATAAATTTTTATACTTTACCTTCACTCTTGTTTTCTGCTATTTCTTAAATTTATATGATGCTTTTCTCTCTTCCTAAAATATGTCTTCTTAATTTCTAATTCATACGCTTTTGATATGTCAAATTTTCTTTCTTCAAACCTATACCCTCCACGCACTCTATCATAATCCATTCTATCACAGCCTACATGTCCATTCATATCCCCATCAATTACAATATCTTCAATTCCTTGTACTCCTTTCATTACTTCATCCATCTCTTGCCAGAACTTTTCTTTCTGCCTTTCCTCATCTTATACCACTTCTACAGAATTCCGTGTACTTGTTCTTTTTGAGTATATGATTTTGTACCTCTCACCCATTTCCCTTCCTATATCCCCTTTCTACTTTGTTTCTTACACACAACAAACATTCACACTCTTCATTTCCAAAACTTTTTCTAACTTTCACGTAACATATCTCACTTTAAACTATCCTGCACACTCAGACGTGAATATTACACAAAAACACTTTAGTTATTTCCCTACACCATCTACATCACGACCTAAATAGTCAACTTCTCCACAGGCATGTTGAATCCGTGAAGATATTCTTTGCCCCCTCCACAGGAAGAATCAACATCAATGACTTAAGATCATTGTGGAGGCTTTTGCAACACACTATGCATTGTGTTGGTTGATGGATGAACCTGTTTCCCTACGCAGAACAATTACATTTCTTAATTTTACGTTCTGGAATTTTACTTTCTTTAATTTTACTGTCCATGAATTTTATATGAAATATTTTCCGTACAATTAATATGAAAACTCATCGGTAACATGCCAATTTAAATTATACAGTGTTACCTAAAATAACGGGGTAAATCAATGGAAAATTGTCAAATTACTATATTAGCGCTTTGTATACCAACGTGTTTTGTGGTGGGGTTGTTGTTGGATAAGTAATTTTTAATCTGATAATACCATATAATAATAGATATTATTTATTTTATTAGTTTTATACAGTTTTTCTGTTGAAATTATTATTACTTTTAGCAAATTCACTTGCACATAAAGAATTTAAAATTCTTAGCATCTTCCGTGTTAACCATAGGACTTCTTCCTTCCATTCCCTTTTATCGTTAGATAACAGTATTGCTGTATTCCGAAATTAATTACGTCAAAATATGTATGTATTAAAAACAAATACACGATTTATTATTGTTTTCAATATTTTGTGATACCTACACTAGAATGAATAATTATTTTATTTTATTGTTAAATAACCTATACCTGTTGAAAACTAGTCAAATAGATTTATTTTATGAAATATACAATAAAAAATAGTTTACTTACTGCTAGTGTTAATAAAATTACGGTAACCATCTTTAGGAACATAATCTCCATAAATTGAGTATTTTTGGTAATTTATTTTAAGTAATACTTTATCAAATTAAAAATTGTATATAATATTTTTACTAATATAATTTATTTTAGGAATGTTGTTGTGGTCATAATTTATTGTACATTTATAGTAATAGTAATCGAATTTCATTATTATTAATATATAAGATGATGTTATGTAGATACAAATACTAAATTATTAGATTATAATTCTAAATAGTCTAAATTAAAATTATTCAAATTATTATTATTATTATTTATAGAGTGTTTTTTACGCCGATTCAACAGGCAATTTTGGCAATACGATTCATTTGTATTCTTTATTGTGATATAATTTGATTATATTCAATTTGAGAGATCTCAGAAATCATGGGATATGTGACCTAATTTTATTACGAAGTTTTCATTTTTACCAACATCACTGCCTACGATTACAATACAATATATTATCTTGTTCAGTATAATTTTTGATAGTTATAAATATTATATATTATATAGTTGATAACCATGTTTATTTGCTATTTTGTTATTGCCTTTATATTACTTAGAATGATACAAAAAGACCATAATAAAATACCTACTAGAACAAATTTCTTATCAAAATCTCGATTCAAGATAAATATCAAATTTTGCCCACAAAAATATTAAAATAAAAATAAAAACACAACGTTATAGACCTAAACAAACTACACTCAGAATCCAATACAGAATTTAGAATTGTACAAATAAAAAAATAAAATAAATAAATTTCCACATTTTTATCGAGTAAATTTTTATTTCTATAATATTGTTAGGATCTGCAGTGCACAAAAACGACTGACTAACACTTATAGTATTATATAAAGCACAGTAGTATTATACTTACACTTCCTAGTTAATGGTTGATTTATTTTTATTTTTATACTAATCCCTAATTTTAATTTTAAAAACACTTAAAATTTTCAAACATATTTTTATTTCATATACATTTTTATTTGTATCATTATTTTTTTTTTAAATTTTAGAATAATAAAAACAATATGAACACCAGCTCATCTGCAGCAAATGAAGAAATATGTACAATTTGCTTAAATCCACCCAGGGTAAAATCCCGCCCAGATGTCTGCCAACATTTTTTTTGCAATCGATGTTTGCTTAATTGGAAAGCTGTAAGTAAACTAAATACATAACTATTTAGAATAATAGGTACTGACTAGAACCCAATTGTATACATCGGTCTTCTACTTTTGAAATGTTTTATTGAAAATTTAGATATTGAAATTAAGTAAGTCAAAAAGTCATAATTTTTTTTTTTTTTAACGATTCAATAAAAGTCGATAGATTGGTATATTGGCGAACTCAAACCCTTTCCAAAAATTCTTTAGGTTCGAATAGTTTGTTCAAGTTCAAACTCTTTAATGAAGTTGGATTAGTGAGATTTTTACCTCTTAAGTTTGACTTTGGAAACCAAACTCTTTAAATTTGAACTCGCATACATTATTTTAATTTAGTTGTATTGATTTACGACTATTAGTTAAAAATACTCCTGAATTTGATATAATTCCAAATTATTTACTTGAATCCATAATTCTAATTGTTATTGGTTTTTTCTGCATATATTTTGTAATTATAAAATGACAAATAATACAATAATATTTAAAACAACATTATAATTGTGTAGATCAATCGTACCTGTCCACTATGCAAACAGAACTTCAATAATATTATAGTAGTACAACAACAGTAAGCATATCTCTTTTTATAATATTTATGTTTATTTCCATAATATATGAGTATTTGTTTGATAATCAAGGCCTAGAAGAAATATTCAAAACGCAAATCAAAATGCTGTATCAACTGCTACCGGGTAATTTACTATGACTTATGAGTATAAGACTATTTTAAATTACGTAAGGTGACTTTATCATAGTTTAGATTTTACTTAAAAAATGTTGTGTTATTGTAGTGCAGATATAAGTATATCTTGATAATCAGATGGATAATATTATGATTAATCTGCAATAAACTAATCATTTATTATTCCTACCGAATATAATGTATTACTAAATTAAGATGGTGTCGTACAATATGTTATTAAAAGATCCACTATAGACATTTTAATACATCCTAATTTATAAAAGATCCAATAGATTACCGAATTATTCAGTTGTATATTTGGTATAGTTTATATGAAACTATTCAAAGCTTATGAAGACTATCAAATATCAGATACCATTCGATAGTGCATATCACTAACACAGACTAAAATTTACTTATATCGTATAAATACTTCAACCTCTTACCCAAATAATTGGGGTCAAACACCCTAGTCCTCAACTTACATACAGCAAGATCTCCTAAATCCCATTTACTTACACACACCCACCACATATCATTCTCCATTACATCCCCACACTTATTTTTAAGTCTTAGTTTTCACTCTATCCTTCAACACAATATTCCTTTACTCTCTTCTACTTCTGTCTCTATCATACTTAAACCATGTCCTAGATATATCAATCTATTATATCTCATTTTATCTAGTATTAGCTACTCCTAAACTACCCCTCACTAGATGCTCTACTTACCCATCTTAACATTTACATTAATTTATAAACAATTTGTCTTACTACTTTAAAAGAAAACAGGAATTAGAAACCCCGGGTGAAGCCAGGTATGACAGCTGATACATTAAATTAAAAACACTTATTAAATAGAACTTTTTTGATAGCTAATTAATTCTACAGTTCGTTTTATAGAGGGGTAATTTTTTTAACGACCCACCTCGCACTTATCAAAGACAAAATTTACACTATTCAGAAACGCATTTGTCCTATGCAATGTTTCATCATTACATAAACTAAAATAATAATAATAATACATAATCCTTTCTGAAGACTGAAGAGAAAATTGATCAACAGCAATCGTGCAAAGTGCTTTCCTGTATTTTTATAGTTTCAGGGAACAACTACTCATTTTAGATGGATAATATAAATTATATTTGAGAACAACACCTAAACATAACCTCTGTTATTAGTATCTTTATTCAACTTATAACATAAAATAATCGATGTAAAATATTATTCAATTAACACGACTCTCTAAGACCTCTAGGATAACAGTTGTATAAAATTTTTGTTTATTTATATAATTTAGAAATGTTCATTTAATTATTTAGTGAAATTTTTGATTTCAGACAAGAACCATTTACACGTACTCGTATTCGTGGTACAAACAGGTAATATATAATACACTACTTTACATTGCCTATGCTTAATGAATATTTTTGAGAATACACTTTAAATAAATATGTTGTTTAATATTGTAAAAATAAGATAATTAATGCTTTATAATTTACTAATGACTAAATTCTGATAAAATATTTATAAGTTTGGTACTTTATATTCGATATTGATTGGTTATAAACTGTAAAACTTCAGGCCGTACTAACGATGAACGATAACATACTCTATTAATATTGTAGATACCAATCATTGATTTTAGTAATTAGTTTTGACAGCATTTAACATATTTCTATCGCCGAAAATAATAATTCGATAAAATGTATAAATATAATACTAAGACAATTTGTAATAATGTACATAAGGATAATAGAAATTAAAGTCTAGGATGAAGTCGGGTATGACAGCTGATAATTTTATTTCAAAAATTTTTTAAAAGAGTTTCTTTGACAGCAAGTTAATTATACAGTTGGATTTATCCTGGGTAATTTTTGCATTTTCCAAAGAAAAATGTTACCTGCTCAAAAACGTCTATAGGTATTTTACAATGTTATGTTGTTAGTTAAGACAATGAAATATACAAATAAGTTATCCATTCCAAAGAAAATTTATCAACAGCCTACTCCTATATCCTACCCGAGGTGCAAACTGCTTCCTTGACTTTTTAATATTTAAGAAAACAACTGTACATTTTAGTTAAACACTGTAAATATTATTTGAGAACAACACATTAACATAAGCTCTGCTATTATAATAATTTTTATTCACCTTATATATAATAATAATTGATGTGAAATAATATTCAATTAAGAGCTATAAAACTTACTACAATAAACTAGTTTAAAAATAAAAACTAGGATAAAAGTTTTATACAATTTTTGTTTATTTTTATAATTTATAAATAATTATTACATTTTCTAGACAAATTATAAGTATCCGATATGAACCAACTGCAAATAGACCTGACAGGTAATATACAATAAACTACATTATATTTTCAATCCTTACTAAAAATGACTGATTAAATTAAATTAAACCATCTATCGATTGGTTATAAACTGTAAAACTGCAGGCCGTACGGTGCTCATTTTACAATACTCAATTAACGGAACGTACATAAAAAATTTCATTAAAAAATATTAGCGTTTAAATTTTATAAAAATTTTATTTTCGTAGTAATATAAGAGTAATTACTTTAGTTTATACTAAGTAACTTTGTAAAATAATGTATAACATTATTTTTAAATTTTAATAATGTTTTTATTTTAAATACAAATAAAATTCAATCTAATAAATTTGTCCAAAATGAACGATGAGCACTTGCAAAAAGTAAATATTTGAACAATTCTATGATTTTATAATAGTTATTTTTATAGATAGAACTATAATATATTTTTTAATATTCAATTGATTATTAACAGAAATAAAGATATTTAAGACATTTTACGTTATTATTTTCATTTTTACATATTTAAAAATTTTGAAAGTAAAGTTACTGTAACTAGTTAATTTTGAGTTATAAGAGTATTTAATAAAACACTATTACTTTTGTATTTATATAACGAAAAAAAAAAAATAATCTAGTTATCTTTAATGTAAAAATTACTACTATCTACCTGCATATAAATATATATATATATATATTTTTTTTTTCTAACTAGATTGCATATTGTAATTGATAGAGCATTAAATAGTGTAAGAATATTGTGCGAAAATCCTCCCGGGAGAAATTTGGTAAGTTATTTTAAAAAACAGTCAGGGATTATTTTAAAATATTACTCTGCAATAATCCTTTTTAACATGCTTTTGTATTTGTATTAAACCGTCAAATTCTGGGAATACCGAACAGGTACCAGTAGTATCGAATGAAATTCCAATTAACGTCGATGACTCTGATGATGAAATGCCTAATCACAATGATTAAATTAAACAAATAACATTAACATCAATTGACCAGCAATCAACATCCAGAGGAATTTTAAATCTATGAACTAATGTGTTGGAATAAGGTACAATTTTAATTGTACAAAATACTTACATTTTTTAAGTATTAATTCTAAATAAAAAAAAAAAAATTAAATTAATAACAAATAGAATTTTTAAGTTAATATCTCTGAACAAATTTGGTTTGAATATGTTTAGTATTACAGTGTAGAATATTTATGTTTAATGAATTTTTAATTTAATTACATATTATTAATTCATATTATAGTAAATAGTACTGTCGACCTATCGACTTCATTTATTTTTAATTATATACTTTTAAATTTAAAGACTAATTTTAATAATAGATTAAACCTAAATTGATCATTAACTTGTAATATACAGTTTGTTATAATATTCTAAATATATGTAAACATTGTACAAAAATATAATTTTTAAAACGTATTATTACTTAACATGGTGTAAATTAAAAACCTAAAATTAGTATACATTTTCCAATATTAAATATATTAATTAATAATATACTATTTATTTAATATATATTTAACACATTAAGATTTATTTGATTTTTAATTTCATAATATTTTATAACCATAAAAAAAAAATCAAACAACCTAGAAATTGTCTTATTGCATTTTGAAGTGGATATAAATTTAATTGAATAAAAGGAATGTACAATATATTTTTTTATGGTTAGAAAATACTAATATCAAATACTTTGGTTTTCAGTTATATAAATATATAAATTAATTGTTAAACACTTGAATAAAAATTAAATAGCTTTGAGCAAACTCTTTTTCTATATTAAATTACATCAAATTTTGAAAATCTTCCTTTTTTACTTATTAAAATATTATTTGGGGGTGGAGTTAAAAATAATATATACTCATATTAATTAGTATACCTTTAAATGATAATTAAAACATGATAATTTACAATATATTTTCTTTCTCATGTGTATTCCTGTGATTCAAATATATATTCAATAATAATTTATTTAAATTTAATGATTTTAGCCCTGTGAAGGGGGCTTAGAATACTGGAGGTCAGTTTCGTCATGCCTGTCGTAGAAGTTTGCGTCAGGTTGACAGTGAAACACGGCATAAAACTTGTCTAAAAGGTATGAGGAGTCTTAAAAAGAATATAGGCAAGTTTTCCCATCTCGGATGTTCCCAGAGAAAACAAAATTGTGTACTTGGGTGTATAGATAGCCTAAGGGACCAAGTGATTAGTACCAGCCTGACAGCGGCTGTGATAACCGTTCCATCAGTTATATGTGCGGGTCTACCCAACAGCTGTGATGTCGATAGTGTAGGGAAAGCACCAAAGTGTTTTGGGTTAGATTCGCGCTTGAGTAAGCAGGATAGGTTCAAAAAGACAGTAGGTACATAGAATGTAGGTACATTGTCAGGTAGGAGTAGGGAATTAGCAGAAGTTTTGAAGAGGAGAATGTGAATATTGTTGTGTTCAAGAAACAAAGTGGATAGGGGAGATACCAAAAGAAATTGGTGAGGGGTATAAAATCATATATTCAGGAAGGACTAGTACAAGGAATGGTATAGGAGTGAATTTAGATGATGAAATGAAAGGAAAAATGGTAGAGGTGATTAGAAAAAGTGATAGGGTTATTTTAATGAGATCAATATTAGAGGATAAGGTATGAAATATGGTACGTGCGTATGCACCACAAGTGGGATGTGGGGAAAGTCAGAAAGAGGAGTTCTGGCAAGAGATGGATGATGTAATGCAAGGAGTACAAGGAAATGAAAATATTGTAAGGAACCTTTTTAACGGAACCGAGGATTGGGTGGTGGAAACTAACGGGTGAAAATGAAAAAGTATTTATAAGAAAGCTAATTGTGACAGGGATGTGGAACATGGAAGGGAATATAAACGAAATGTGGGAAAAGGTAGCAGAGGGTGTTAAGAAAGTTGCTAAGGATGTCGTGGGCGTTTATAGAGGTAATATGCCACAGTATAAGCAAACATGGTGGTGGGCAGAAGAAATACAGGAGATAATATTAAAAAAAAATACAGCTTATGAAATGGCAGAAAAACAGAGAGAGAGAGGATTGGGTAGAGTATAAAAGTTTATCTTAAGCAACAAAAAGTGCAGTGAGGAAAGCTAAATAAAGAAATATGATGAGTTGTATAAGAGGTTAGGAACTAAAGAAGGGGAAAAAAAAGTGTACAGACTGGATAAGGAAAGAGAAAAACAATTCAGGGACTTTAGAAATGTTTGGTGAATAAAAGATGAGGATAGGAGGGTGTTAACAGAGAAAAAGGTATTGATAAAGAGATGGAAATGCTATTTTGTGGGATTGTTAATTGAGGAATTTCCGAGAGAGGCAATTGATCGGGTAGTGTGTAATTTGGAAATGGTGGATTTAATAAGTTAAGAGGAAGTGTGGAGTGCTGTGAGAAAAATGAAAAATAAGAAAGCGGTGGGACCGGATGGAGT
>JAIPRL010012427.1:0-12061 GCA_025469235.1 Pemphigus obesinymphae | reverse complement strand
TTGAACCTGATACTTAAAAATGAACCCCAAAAATTGAATCTGAAACCCATTAACCGGAAAAAATTTAACCCGAAACCAGTAATTTTAACCAGTTTTAAACCCGAAACCCGTAACCCGGAAAATATTTAACACGTTTTAAACCCGAAACCCGTAACCCCAAAAAAATATTAACCGTTTTTCAACACCGAACCCGGAAAAAATTGAAACCGTTTTTTAACCGCGTATCAGAAACCCGGAAAAATTTTAACCGGTTTAAACCCGTAACCCGAAACCCGAAAAATTTTAACCCGTTTTGTCTCCCTGAAACAAACACTACGGTGTGCGGTATTTTTATTCGATTTACGTCGAATGAAAACACGACTGTATAATATGCAGAAATGATATTTTTTCATTCAACGTTGTTAAATACGTGTAACGTTATTCGATATAACATAATAGTATGTCTAGGCTAACTCGTCATGTATAAGCTCTTCGTGCGAGTTGTTATTTCATTGAGAATTGTATAGATACTATATTGTAAAAACGAAAAAAAAAAAACGATAGATATAATAATAGAATAAGAGGTGTAAGATAGTAATGCGTAACACAAATTACAAATTACTATCACGAAATTCCTTCTGGAGTAAAGGAAATCGCAATATAGTAATGTTTCAATACCTACTCGTTATCATTATTAAATATTTTAATAGACGTAAAATGGTAAGAAAATTACTATTTAAAAATAATTTCAATGAATTAACGCGTCATTTTTGACGTTACAAATCATAATATTATAAATGATATTGATAAGTACCCACCTATATAAACCCAAGAAAAATACTAAGGGTTCTTTCGGTATTTCTGTAAATTTACTATGTTGAACTTGTTCAATTTAAATTCTAAAAATAGTTCTAAATTAGTTATTACGACTTAAAGTATTGTGATTTCTTTAATGTTTCGTTTTAAATATAAAACGACAGACAGTTATAATTACGATATTCTATTCCTAACAAACCATCGAAAATAGCCGATAATACTGATTTAATATCTTAAGTTTATCTGGTAAAAACACAGTTTAACTACTTGTTTTAATTTTTTTTTTTTTTTACATGTGTTATCCGATTACTTTTTTGACACTTGGGGGAAAAATCACAATATTAAGAGTGTATTTATTAAAAAATATAATAACTGCGATGAACATGTGCTTTCTTGTACTTGCGGCAACACAGTCATAGCCAGTGCACACTCGCACAGTGATTTATGTCTCATACAACGACAATAGAAACCCACATGATTTAAACAATTTCCTGTCCAAAACATCCTCCGAAAAAAACCTGGCGAAGAACCTTAAGATATAAAAATATATTTTAAAATCCGAATAACACATGATTTATATTATTATGTTAGGTACTGTAAGAATGATAATGTTATTTTGTAATTTAATCATTCGTATTCCAATATACCAACAAACTCAGATATTGTATTAAAATATCCAAATTTGATAATCATTATTGTTCAAATTTTACAAAAAAAAAAAAAGAAAGATAAAGATAAGTTATAAATTATTAACTGTAGTCTGTCCCTTTATTGATTTTGAAATAATTAAGTAATGTAGGTAACTTAATAAAAATTAATTTTAGGTAACGTGAAAGTAATTTTAATATCTTTATTTAATGTAACGATTGTAACGGGTGTAACACAATTTAATTACTTTTTAAATTTAATTTGTATAACTCTGAAAATGTAGTATATGTACTATTGATTTTACAACAGTTTTTTATTTTGTTATTTTTATGTATATGATCCCTTTTTGATTAAAATGTGCCCTCCGAAAGTTTTATGTAAAACTCTAAAAAAAAACCCTTATAAAAAGTCATCTAAAATCGTATAAAAACTTGATTTTGATACTGAATTTTACCCAAAAAAAGTTTATTTTAGTTTATTATATAAATACGCATGATACATTATTAAACAAATATTTTAACCATATTCGGGCTAAATATTATAGAATATTGAAGATTTCGAATTTCGTTTTTTTCACATCATGAAAATTTTGATATTTGAAATTCGAAAATTGTTTAATCATATCTACAAATTTTCAATATCATTTTTCATTTTTATCAAATATATTAAAAACATGAAACAAAAAAATAAATTATAGATTATAACTAATAATATATTATCTAGCAACCTACGTATAGCCTTATTTTCGATAAAATCATTTTTTTAAGATTTATAGTTATTGAAAAAATCAAAGACATTGATTTTTAACAACTCATAAAAAGTATCAAAATGTACATATCGAAAATCGCCTACGTAAGTTGCTAGATGAATTTTCCATGATTTTTTTTCATCTTTCTAAGATATTCTGAAGTTGTTCAAAATGAAAAATTTGTAAACATGTTTTTTTCTAACAAATATCGCATTACATAACAATAAAACAATTTATTAACACAAGACAATTTTTAAATTACTTTTAAAATATATTTAAATGTATTCCAATTGTTGGATTATCATTTTTCTTAAAATTTCATAATAGATGCCTATATACAAAAGCCCTTAACAATTAGGTGTACGACGTCCTCTTAACTAAATGGTTTGTATAAATTCTATCTGCTCAGTCGATTAATCAGTGATTATCTGTGCCTACTAAATTTTACAATCATTTTTTGTTTTTTTTTTTATTTGTATTTTTTTTCACAAAATAATAATTATTTCGAAAATTCACTTTTATGTCAACAAGTATTCATGATACTCCCGTATATCAACATAGTGTATTTCTACACGCGTCAAACATACATTTACGAGTATATAACATCAAATTATGTTAGTTATTTAATTAATGCATAATATTATCATGCGTGATACAAATTTTAACTGGATGTTATTAAATAAAATTTTAATTTTAGAAATAATTATCCCGAACAAATTTTCACATTTTAATAAATATCATTGGCTGGAACAAATCGGAATGATCGGTTTTTTTTTTAATATCATTCATTTGAATAAAAATTTTTTTTAAATTAAAATTTCCGTCATACTCGATTATATTATATTTTCAATAAATATTAAACATAAATTGTTATCATTGTTATTACAAGAACAGAAATGTATAGACAATTTTAATTTTTACATTATGTTTTATTCCCGGATCTCGTGACACGAAAATATTTAGATCGATTAATATAATCAACAACATGCGTAAAAGTGAAACGACAAAAAGGTAAAATGTGTATATTTGGAATGATAAGTGAACGAGAAAGGAGAATGTCTATATACAGAGGGTGGCCAACTTGCGGTTCACGAGCCGCATGCGTCTCGCGTCATAGTCGTATGCGGCTTGCGTCTTATTTACAAAAACCAAAATTTACTTATTATTATTATGAATTTTATTGTTTTTTCATATACATTTATAAAAAAAAAATAAAACGTTTTAATTATATAGATATAAGGCTATAGAATACAGATTAATAAACAAAAATACATAATAAATTAATATGAATAATAAATAAAAAAATAAACGTTAAGCTAAATTTGTTTGTGTGGTATATATTTCGTGTCTACCTTTTGAGAAAGCTTCTTAAGACTTGGTTTCATTTGTGTAAGAACAGTTCTCAGTAATTCTGTGAGATGATCATCAGTCAAATAGATGCTATTTTGGATTGAACAAGCTGTTTAAGTCAAGAATGTTGTCTAAGAGCCTAAAGGTACAACTATATAGAACTCTTATTCGACATGTAGTGATATATGGATGCAAAAAACTTAGAAGCTTCATACGATACAACAGAATAACTTCTTAGTATTTGAACGAAAATTTCCGAGGTCGATTTTTGAGAATACAGGAGAGTGGAGAACCAGACATAATGTGGAGATCAGGGTACTATATCAGAAACCAAACATAGTCGACGATATGAGGAAGAGACGGTTTTTTTGGGCTGGCCACGCATGACGAAAAGAAAGCGCCTTCATACACAAGGTACTATGTAGCACTCTAGGAGGCATAAGACCACTTGGTGGACCAAGGTTGAGGTGCGGGAAGACCAAGTGTCGAAAGATGTGGAGTGGGTTGAACCGGATGCTGATTGGAGAGTCCTAGCGAAGGATAGGGAAAGATGGCATGGCATGTGTTTGTCAGTTTGGTCTTAAAGGCCGTCAACTACGAAGAAGAAGAAGAAGAAGATCGTCAGTCAAATTTGAACGATTTTTGACTTTTTTTCGACTTCCATTGTTGAATAAAGCGATTTACACGAATATGTAATTCCAAAAATTGATATCAATTTTACCGCACAGTTTTTAATACTTGGGTATTTTAAAATGGAAATATGCTTCCAAAATTCCAATATAGAAGGACAATTAATTGTTTATAAACTGTTCAAGACCTTTATCTTTCAATAATTCCAAGAGTTCTATTTCATGATCCGCTTTATTTGTGACAATAGGATGTGATATTGGACATCCGTTTTCAACGACATTAACTAAAAATGGATTTTCTAAAAATCCAAAAGAGGGCTTTAACGTCTTTAAGTCTCAAAGTCGGCAAATAGAAATTCATATTTAAGTACATAGTCGTCACAATTAATTTTTATTTCTGTTATTAAACGCTGTTCTATTTTTTCTAAACATGAAAATCGATGAAAACTTTTATTTTTTTTTTATTAAAAATACTTTGATCGGTTTTAGTAATTGAAAAATGTTCTTTAAAATGTTATTCACTGATAATCATCTAACTATAGACAAAACCACGGGACATCATTAGGAATATCATCTTCTATATTTTCTAGGAAGTTTTTAAACTGAAGATGTGTTTTTGCACTTGAATGTATATGTAATTTACAATTTTTAAAACAACATCCATTACATGTTCATGTTAAAAATATTTAGCAGTTAGGTGTTTTCTATGGATAATACAACGATTAGGTATGAAATCTGGGAAATGAGTATTTAATTAGTTTTTAAAAGTCCTATTAATCCATTTTTAAAACTCACCATACTAGAAGCTCTATCAGTTGAAATGCTCATAATTTTGTTTAACGGAATTTCAGCTTTTCGTAGTGTTTCATCGAGAGCAATGAAATTAAATCTAACAACTCTTCTTTCATATCTACATCCCTCGTAACATAACGAACAAATATAGCTCACTGGGGTTTATTTTGAATATCGGTAGATTCATCTAAAGCTAGAGTAAGAGACAAACAATTAGCAATGTTGTTTTTTAAATTACCTAGTGAAAGTATCAAAGCTAGTTGTTGAAATATACCTTTCTAATGTATGTCTTGAGGCTGGTGCATTTCCAACCATTTTTAAAAGTTTTTGATTTTCGGGATTTAAAACAGAAATTACATCTAAAATATTTATTTTTATATACTCGCCATCCGTATACGGGCGTTTCGCTCGAGCAATATTAAAGACAATTACAAAACTTACTTCTACACTGTCATCTGCCTCGTTAATAAACGTTGTCATAACATTATTAAATTTTAATTTCATCGAACATAGCTTATTTTGCCTCAAATCAGAACCGATAGGAAATTCTCGACTAAATGAGCTGTGATTGGTTTCGTAATGACGTTTTAAATTACTGACCTTAAACTGTGATAATGTAAGTTGGCATATGAGACAAAATGATTTATGCTTTTTCTGTATGAAAAAGCATGGCTCTTCCCATTCTACTTTAAATTCCCGTTTTTCTTCTCCACATTTACCTACGTTTAACCGCATTTTTAGAAATCGATATCGTAACTGACTTTCGCAATATGTATCGGAAAATGTTACAAATAGTTTATATTCAACATAGGCTATTTTTAACAACAACATAATTATGTATTGGAATTCGTCGGAAAACTCGTAATCTAATCAAAACAAAATAATATTGAACTGATACGTAATTTGACATGTTTATCGGCTGTTAGCCATCTTTGCAGCGTTATCTTTTGTGTTGTAAAAGTACAGATTAGATCAAATTATATAATATAATTATAAAATGTATTTACAAATATTTTAGCAATTATGATATCATTGCGTTTATACGTGTGGCTCCCGAACATATCCATGTCGGCCATCCCTGCTATATACGTAATAAGTACCGACGATAAGACGTATAATACGGCTACCGGACGATATTTATCCTTTCCCGAAAAAGGCGCGATATAGAGGTACCTACTCGTGCAGTCGGAACAATATTAAAATGCTGAATTGTGTGTTCGCCTACATTACGCATAGTCATCTGGATAGTAGCTATATATACCTATATATTATACACGGCGTTTAATAAAATGCCTCTGTTTGAATTCCAAAATATATTTCGGTTCACTTTTCCGAGGTGTGCGGTAAATTTCAATTATTATGTGTTGGAATTTTCATTAAATTGAAAAAGCGAAAAGAATAGAAAAAATATATTATACACTCCGAGCGAAAGTGGAATAATGACATTTACTTTACAAGGCATTTTATTGTACAGAATCTATAATATAATATAATACCTATGTACGCTGAACCAAATATATCTGTGATTTCAATAAAAAAAAAAATGTATGTCAATTTAATAATATGGTTGTTAATATATACGTCCAATAAAATGTTTGTTGGTTTATAAATAAAATATTTGTTAATTTAACGGTAAAATGACAAAACGTATTATTGATTACAAATTTATTTGAATTAACAAATATTTTGTTAATTCAATTATAAATATTTTGTGTTCATTTTTTTCTTTCTTTTTCGTAGAACAAACGCCCATTTGTTTATCAAAATAGTCAATTTAAACGGAATATTTTTTCAATGTAATAACATATTTTATTATAATAATAAAATCTCGATCAATTTTACAAATTATTTTTATTAAATTATAACTCATATATTTTGTGAAATTTACAAAATGAATTTGTTATTGTAAACACATTTTTTTATTAATTTAACAATATATACATTAAAATTGTATATACGTAAAAATTGTATTATTTCAACAAATATTCGTTTGTTGAAATTTTATTATTGCATATTGTTAATTCTACCAATGATATTCGTTAAGTTATGTTTTTCAAAAAAAAATTGTATATACCTACCTAATTTATTTAGGAATTTTTTTATTCCAAATATTCGCATAATAATGCATTGACCGAAAAATTATATTGTATATGATAAATTGTACATTGTATATAGGTACCTACGTTCCTGCGTGTCCCAATTGTGTACGCATAATTGGCATACGTACAAAAAGATGATGGAAGGCTGATAAACTCCGAGAACTATTTATACCCGAAATTAATGACAGCTAACCTAAAATTTAAATACGTTAAAATTAAATTTTTTCACATAATTATGAACAACAAATTTCTGTCCCCTCTCCTAATTTGGAAACTATTGGAAACTGTTTTCGGCTGTATAGTAACTATATATATATATAAGCTAGCTGAGTTGTTTAATGGAATTTGATCAAATTAAAAATGTATGTATGTATATTTACTTAGCAGCTATGGGTGCCATTTGAGACGCAATTCGTTTAAAATGTGAAGATATACTGCAATCATCCCATATATAGACCTAACCCCGTAGAGGAACTTCTCAACTTAGTTCGCGGCAGGCCAGAGTTTTGTTTACACATAAAACGGAAAAAAGTTTCGTTAATAGCCTTAAGTTACGCTTTTAAAAAAAGAATTATCTAACCTGGTATAATTTTTTTTTTTTTTTTCATCTCTCTTTGGCCTGAAAACATGTACTTTCATACTACTCCTGTGGGATAACTCAATGGGCAAATACTCGTATGTTTGCATGGTTGTACAGGTGTTATATTAATTTAATAAATTACTAGAAAAACAAAAGTATTGGCATTAACTATATAGTAACATTTTAACTCAACTATAGTTAATTTATTGTTTTTTTTAAACAACTTTATTAAATATACCTAATAATTATTAACTTAACTATAGTTAAAACTGTCATCGTATTGACATAACTATATATATATATATACGCTTGATTTTCATAACCGTCCAGTTAAGTTAATATGTGCACGTATTGGAGGGCGAACGATTTTCGTTTAATTCGAATGTAAAAAATCCAGTCAGTAAAAGACGAAAAGAAAAAATATTATATTAAATTTCAAACAATCATAGGGGCACCTATTATGTTTCGATAAACCATGTGTGAACATTTTTTAAAGTTCTATAACGTTTTTTTATAATTTCTAGGAAATAACCAGTTTTTTTCATCAAAACGCCATTCTAAATTTTACCGAAAAATGGGTACACATATTATAAAGAATTGTATCAAATCTACTAAAATCTAATTTTAAAAAGTAGTTTCCAGAAAAATGAAAAAAATAAATATCATCAAAAAAGTGTTAATTATTATTAATAAATAATAATTTATTTAATAATTAATTGATGTGATCGATAGAGTTAAGTGAAAGTACAAGACTAGGCAGGTTACCAACCCCAAATATTTGGGAAAGAAGGTGAAGAAGACGATAAAGTTTCAATAATTGATAATGGTATCTATATTTAATATTTAAAAAATAAAATGTGTGCAAATATTTAACGCATTTTGTTGAATAATATTGGAGATTCGAATTCTAATCTTCTCAATGATGAAAAATAAAGATGAAAAATAAAGTTAAAATTATTTTTTGTAATAACTACATATTCACTTTTCACAAATGACTTTTGGTTTAATTTAACTTAATTATATTATTCGAGTTAATACCTTTCATTAACTCGACCTTTTTTTTTTTTTTTTTAATGTTTAACATATCGTATTATATTGTAACGATATTTTTTTAAATATTTTGCGTTTAGATGTTTCATATTCATTAGTTTTGAGTTTATCTTACTGATAGCTGCACGATTGAAATGGGTAGAACATTGGATTTTAATTGGGTTTGAACAAAACATACCTACTACATTATCGTTTTAGTATATTATAACATAATAATGTTCGCAAATGAATATAAACACATTTTACCCGCATAAAATAATAATAAGACTATCATATCCGCCATCCGGTGGTATATTATACTAAAACTACGAAAACGTAAACATTATTATGATAATATCCTCATCGTAACCACTGTCTTGTTTTTCGTATAATATACTCGTATAATGACGGCAATTTTTCTTATCAGTAGATACGGTTTTTTGTTTAATATAATATAATATAGATAACCTACTAACTGGCATAATATTATATACATCCTAATAACATTAGATACTAATTCCAATTATTATACTGTTCGAAATGTAATTTCGCATATATTATGACAGATCGACAAACGATTTTTTTCGATTTATCAATCAATATGATGAGTAACATTTCGAAAGTCTTTCTATATAATATATTACGTCTACTGTAGGTACAGCTGTATTCGATTCCTATCCTATATCAGCTGTTATAACACATAATGCATTTACTCTGAATTGTCAATCAACATACATGCATAAATTTATTTCCAATATCCGTTTTTCAAGGATTACGTGAAATCGTACTCCGCGTGTAGTAATCAACTGCACGTTATATATAGATAACATGATAACATGATTGACTGTATTACACTAGTTGATTATAACTCGGAGGCCATGTAAATCAGAGAAGCAATATTGAATATTTCGTTTGACGGTATTAATTTCATTATAAAATCGAATCTATCGCAATATGATAACAATATTAGGTACTTACTGTATTTAATATTTTTCAAAACTACGATTTTGAATATGTTTTTATGTATAGGTATACGTACAATAGATTAATAATATAGCTGTTGTTTGAAAATTAACATATATATTTTTTATAATAGATTACCAATATTTCTATTAGTTTTGGGGAAATTACTTTTTTTTGAGTAACGAAATTACGTTGGCTTTTACATTTGAAATGAGTGACTAAATTACTGCCTTGTGACTAAAAGGTTTTCTTAAGTTCGATCATTTTTAGATTTTAAAAGTAGTACCTATACGTTACAGTATTATCGAAATTGATTTTTTTCCAGAAATTTTCACAGAATTTTTTAATTTGGCGATTATTATAATCTATATAAATAATTACCTACCTACTATTTTAATTTTGGACATCTATAGTGACTTGTTAATAACAAATAATAACCAATCGGTAATTAACGTCCGGAAATCTACAATTTATTAACAATTGTACGATTTTAGATTTATAAAAAATGAGACATTGCGGAAAAACATAAATTATAAATTTTAATTTATCTCAAATAAATTACGTTTTATTCTGAAAAAATGTAATTAAATTACCATCGTGTAATTTCAAAAGTAATTCCGTTATAATGATTTGTAATTTGCTTTAAGCTATTCCTCAGCACTAATAATATATTTACACACTGCAGTAGGCCGTCTTGCGAGGATTCATAATATACATTATTGTCATAATATATTCTATAGGAAAATGAAAAAAAAATTTAATTACCTACCTATATTGGTACAATTGCATTTTATAGCCAATTTGAAAATATTGATTTTCTGAAATTTTCGATCGATCGATTTCGTAACCGGTAATTTTTAAAAATCTAGGAATATTTTGAATTTTTAAAATAAATAAATAAGTTATCAAATAGGTATACTAGCTATTTTCTTTTTTCGTTTATCTCAATATATTTATATCTATTATTTATTTTTATATATTTACGAGAATAATTAAAAGGTAGGTACATCATTGTGCATTTAAATGAAAATACCGTGATCTTGAAAAATGAATTTATAAATATAGGTACCTATAGGTAAAACGATTAGGATATAAGGTTGTATTATTCACTTTCATTATTTCAGAAAATTGAAAACATTCCTAAAAATGAATACCTTATTGAAATGATTTGAAATGCATACCTGTAAACGTTTTCAGAAAATTTTTCTCTTTTAATTGACGATCTCAAAATATTATATTATTATTTTTGTAAGATTAATTATTCACTTACTGAATTTGAGCATATTCTTATTTATCTAAGACTTATTTATCTAAGACCCCATTTTTATGTATACTACGACCAGGCACGTATTTGAGGGGAGACGACAATAGAAACGATGGCTTCCTCCAAAGCCCATTTAATATTATACCAAATTAGATCATTAATTGTGTTATATAATTATATAATAATACCCCACCGTACTATGGCACTTTAAGAACCGTTATTAATTATTATAATTTCGTAAACTGACCAAACAAATTTTGGTGATACTGTGATATCTTTATAAAAATGTATGATATATTTTACATAATAAAACATAATATAAATTTCTCCTCCGCCGTGTATTCATCATTATCTAGCGGTAGTGAATTTTATTGGTGCTATAATATTGTGTTACCTACCGGTTAACTGAAAAATCAAATTTGCCGTTGTCTGTTTTAGTTTTGGCAAGCCCTCTGTTGTATACTTTTGTAGTAATTTACGCTTATTGTTATGAAGAAATGATAAAAATTCTAGCAGGAATAATATGCCAACGATTTGGCTGCCAAAAGAGTCTTCAGGTAGGAAAACCCTATTACATTTTTAGTTGAGAAAAAAGTTATCTGGTACATCAGAGAAATAGTCGTTCCAGTAGAAAATATAATAGTACAAAATTTTGTTAAAATGAAAAAAATAAAAATAAACTTAGTATAATGATAAAACTTAAATTATATTTCTTATTAAAATGCATTTGTTTATTTACAAGAGTTTATTATGTGTACCTATATATTTTATATTTTCATTATTAGTTTAGGCAGGGCCGGATTTAGGGGGGGCCCGGGGCCCCCACTAGATTCAATTAATGAGAGGCCCCCACAAAATAAATACATTTAGCAATAAGTTTCGTCGTATTTTTTTTTTTTTTAAATTTCCTTAGTTATTTGCCAAAAATATATTTTATTTTTTAGTAAGTTTGACAAGTGGCGTCTTAAGTGTGTGAATAAACGAATCATTAGATTGAGATTGGTAATTTTCTACCATTTCTGCATGATTATAAATACAATTACTCAATAACAGTGTCGGGTGATGCATCATAAATCGTAATAGTTCTTTTTATTTCAAAACTAGGATTACTCCATGTGCGGTGTATTAATTATTACATTACATTCGAAACATAGTTTTTATTTA
>JAIPRL010012426.1:0-12063 GCA_025469235.1 Pemphigus obesinymphae | reverse complement strand
TTTCATCATGCAAGTGACAGTAGAGAGTAGAGTTCAAAAACCAAGAACATAAAGTTTTCATTCCTTATGAATTATATAATTATCTAAAATCAGGTGAAATAACATGATATTTATTGAAATCTTCATTAAACTAGAAAATATATTGGACCAAGACCTATATAACTATAATTTGTAAACATTTTTACTCTTATTTTATTAGATGAAGTACAGTTAAAAAAATACATATTAAATATATTGAAAAATAAACAGCCTGGACAAATAGATTCATTAAAATATAGCAACAAGACCTGTCCTGAAAAACCTTCATTCTGCAATGATATCTCAGAAAATGCTGTGTGTTCAGGTATTATCAATTATATATATTACAGGATTAGTCAGCTTCTGCACAATTTAAAATTTATTGTTTAAAAGTTTATTTGTTTGTTGTTTGTAGTAGATTGTTCAGTGATTTTCCCATTACATCTACAATTAAAAATATTGTTGAATCATCTTGTTCCATTTTTGAATATAAAAAAAACTTAAAATCCTTGTTTTAAATTATAAACGTGTTTGCGGGTCACTTATCAAAAGATATTATCATTGTTTGGATATCAATTTATTGCTGTGATATACATTTATTCTGTGATTAAACTCTACTCCATTCTTATCTACTTTACCCAACTCACTACTCTACTCTAACTCCGAATATTCGAACGCACCCCTGGTATATTATTACATAAATACAGTGTGGATTAATTCGTATGATATAGGTGTCCCCCCCCCCTGTATCAGTATACATTATATTATAATATACACAATGCTCTCCTCTTCCGGCAATCGTTCAAGCTTTCGCGTGTCCCCGATTTTACATCACAATAGTCCAAAATCAGTACCTGCAGTAGGTGTGTAATCCTTTTCCGAATATACCTGCTACCCGCGTATATAACACGTTATATAAATGCCGTGGGAGTTAGTTGATGTGGGTGAGAGGAGTACAGTGGTGTGTTTTTAGTCGTGAAAAATCGTTGTCGGTATCCCGAATTCGAAAACCAAATATACACACGTTCGTATAGTATATTGCTAGTGACTCAGTGGTGGATTTGGGGAGGGACGCAGGGGGACGGAGCTACTCTTCATTTTTTTCACGTTTAACAGCGCTCCCCTTAATTTATTTATCAGGGAACGCAAAGGACGTAGTGTTTGTTTTAATTTTTATTTAATAAAATTATAATTTTTTTTTTTTTTGGAAAAATCGTGAAATTACGAAAATAAAAACGTTTCTTGTCCTTATCACATAATAAGTTTTAGATAAAAAAACATGATATAAAATGTTGAATAGTTGATCTTATAAATCATATTGGCGTATCATATATAGGTAGGTATAATAAATAATCTTCATTATCCGTGAATGGCTAAAGCCTAAAGGGATGGCGAAATCAATACGACACCGATAAACTTCATTTCGGTTTACATTTACAACTTCCTCGATTATTCATTTAAAAGGAAAAGTGTTAAATAATTTTATAAGAGGAATGCTTAAACTATGCTATCTTGAAAATATGTAACCACCCAACAATGACGTAAAAAAATTTTGGATTTTTCTACTCATTAATGTTATATAATAATCTAAAATGTTTTTAAAAATGTCCCCTGGTTAATAAAACTTTGGATAGGGGGTGTAGGGGACGAAGTCCTCCACGGCTTACTTTTCCTTTAACGATATGTCCCGGAACGCAGATTTTTAACTAAGCTCAGAGTCCGTTCTTATTTTTTTTCCAATTCAACCACTGCTCTTTGAATTTTACTTGGAAAATAGGAAACAAATGGTAAAAATAAACGATGCTTTTTCTAGTGAACAGATTATAAAGTGCGGTGTACTACAAGGGACAACTCAATCTCCGGTTTTATTCAATATTCAATTAAACGATATACAATTAATTAATTGAAAAAGCCATAAATCTTGTTACGCAGCTGATACTATTTCGATCTGTATTGGTAGTACTTGGAATGAAATTTTTAGAAATATCGAGACTGATTTAAAAATAATTGATTTTTGATGAATGATTGAATGATGAATGACTGAACTGGCTGAGCGATAATAGTTATTAAAAACTGTAAATATTTAGGTATTGAAATGTGTTCCGACATGGAATGGAAAAACAGATAACATCTGTTTCAAACAAATTGAAAAATATGATATACATGATGAAACAATTACGTGAGATATTGTCCTTTTTAAGGATATAAGAACTGTATATTTAACACTATTTGAACCTTTAATTAAATGTGGTATAATTAGGCGGGGTGAGGCCTATGATAATGCTTTCTTACATCTTGAAAAATGCCAAAATACAATTATTATCAGACTAGCAAGTAAAATAGATTGTAGATATCCAACCAAAAAACTATTTTAAGACTTTGATGTCTTCAATATAAATCACCTATATCTAAAAACACTTATCATATACTTAAAAAAGCACGACTAATTGTTCACAATAAACCATGAAGTCAACACTAGATATACAGTTAATAATTTTCCCTTAGATTGGCCTAAGAAAACCGGTTGCCGAAAGATTTTTGATTTCTTGGGGACTCGGATATATAACATAATGCCCAGTGATGTAGCCAAAATGCCATTACCTGTGTTCAAAAAATGCGTTGCCCCCCAGCTCCAATTTGAGTATGATGTAATTAAAAATAAAAATATACACTATGTTTAAATACATGTATTATAAATTATTATTAAGTAATTTTGTTCGTAAGTCAATGACCTACCTAACAATTTATTAATTTATGTTTATTATGATTAAGATGTACATATATTATTGATTGAGAATAATTGTAAACTAAGATAATCCTTGGTGTCCACATGAGTTTTTTTCAGTGAGGCCCAGAAAATTAAAAAACAAATAAATATATTTATATAGTTATTATTATAATATTATACCTTTTCGCTAAGATAGGTTTCTGAAGCGTATTTTTGTCTCAAAGTCTTCTTGATGAACTAAACTAAAACCTTAAAAACGTTTATAAGTATAATTAGTTACGACATTTTAATGTAAAAAAATTACACTATTTTAGTAAAAAAAAAATGCAGTTTCTTAAGTTCCAAAATATTTATATTCTAGTGTACATTTTTTCTATTCCCTAGTACATTCATTAGAATACACTTCAATTACCTATTAAACATTTTTTTTTTGTTTTTTTTTTTTACGTTCTTTAGGTTGTTATACCAATTATAACCCACATCGCCGATAAAATGCACATTTCAGATGCAAAATTAGTAAGGCTGATATTTTATTAAAAAAAAAAAAAACAATTAAATTAATTTTAAATAACAGTAATTACAATTTTAGTACAATAAATATTTAGTCCAAATTTCAAAAAAATTAGTTGTATATTTTGATAAAACTTACCCTTAAGACTTTAAGTATATTTGATCGTAAATTTATTGAGCAGGGACCAAACATGATAATTCAAATGTATATATTCGTTAAAAAAATATTATTATTTATATTGTTTTAATTGAATGACGTAACAATAATATTGTCATACGAGTATATTTAATAAAATATGGCACAGATGATTTTATACCAAAAAAAAAAAAAACATACTATTCTGATTATGGCCAAAATATTTGTTCGTAATTATTTAGACATACTTTGAGAACTCTTAGATATTGTTTAGTGTCAGGGGTTAGAACCGAATTAATAAAAAACAGTTTTGGAACCGGTTATTACCATAAAATAATTGAAATACGAAAATTCAAAATCGTAAGTATTTTCAGGACTTCTAAACCAATTCAAAATTTCCTCATCGACGTATTTACATTGTAATTTAACTCTTAAGCCAAGTATTTAGTGGAATATTATATATCCATTCTAACGGAAAATTTACATATTTAATTGTTTTATTTTCTTAAAGTTAATACTTCTTATGCGGCAGCGGATAACACTGAAAAAAGGGTGAAATTTTTTAATACATATACGTACATACAAAAAACGGGTTTCACACATAATTTTGTGTAAGTATTAACTTTAGCCGCGTGTAACGAATCTAATAATAATATTGAAATTTTACAATATTGAATTGCAGCACTGAGACGAGCAACAATAGAAATTAAATTGCTTTATGACTTTTGAAAAACGTCAAAACATAATCGTTTTACTCGTTATAACTCATATATATATATACTATACCCGATCAATAAAAATAAGTAATAATTTGTCCAATTAAATATGACTGAAATGATCGACAGGTGTATATATAAAACAGATGTGAAATAGGGACACTGTGGGTGGAGGGAACATAAAACATGATGAATATTATTCATTAAAATCGATCTCGTTGAAGAAATATCATGTAAGAATAAATGTACAATGGAAAAAGCGGCAATATTATAATATATAATAATCATCAACGGTTGTTTCAAAATGACGAACAAAATATTTCATCAAAAGTAATCTAATCGAGTACCTATTCGAATAAAAGTGTTGGAATATTTTTTTATTTGTTGAGTATTCTAATATTTTCAAGGTATTCCGTTAATAAATATGTACATTCAATTTTTATTCCCATAACTTTTCAGAAAATATAAATATTGAAAAAATTAATTTAATTTAAAATTTAAATTTAATTAAATAAAATAAAAATTTTCCCAATATTTTATCTAGAAATTAATCAATATTCACTTCATTTAATATAATAGTATATTATACATCATAATTTATGAATTAGCTTCGGGAAGTCGTAATATGGTATAATATTAGTAACGTATTAACCTATAAACAATGATTATGTTAACAAAAATGTTACAAAATTTAATAAAATATAATTTATAGGTATTGTAATATTTATTTTAACACTCATTCATTTTCAACTAAATATTTCTGAAAATTTAATGATACATTACCTATATACAACACAACAAGCGTTATTTTATAAAAAGAATGTCCATTTTTAAAAGCTTGTAGCTGCGCTTTTTGGAAAATTCATGTTAAACTCACAAGCTAATTTCGTAATAACGAGTTGCCCTGGAGTAAGATGAGCCGAATATAAGGTAATTTATTATAATTATTATAAAATTATTCGATACGGTATTTAAGAATGATATAAGCACTTAATAATAAACAAAAATGTATAAAACTTGCAATTTTTCTTTAATCTTTAGAAAGTCGTAATACATATTCATATAATATATTATTCAATACGGTTAAATATAAATATATAACCGAAAATATAATAACGTAATTATATTAATGTACGTTGTTAATTATTAACAAATTTTATTTAATTAAACTATCGCAGTTTACACGTATTTTTATTTTTATTTTTTGTAATAGTATAGGTATAGGTATATAGTACAAAAATCAGAATTTCAAGTTATGACAAACATATTATTACAGTTAGAATAATTTTTAACGAATTTTCCCATGCATGATCGCATTTTTACTACCTATATGATCTATTAGATTATACCTTAGAGTGCTCTTTTTCCAATTGGTATTTTCGATATAATTTTGCATTATTCCTTATATAAATATCAAAAATTTTTTTTTTTTAACTGGACTCGACGTAAACGGCAAAAAGTAACTTTGGATTATATTTCTCGTACAAATATACGGTCATATCACGAATTCAATATTGATTACGATAATAACAGCAGATACTACTGCGAATGTAATATGTCGTATACAATGCACTCAATAAACACTTTTAAATTAACTTGCAGTAACTATTACCCTTATTGTAACCCTATCTAACCCCACACACCCTTATACTTGTGTAAATATTGTAAAATGTCAATATATATATATATATACTAAATAGATTCAGAGGCGAACGCAGGAAATAATTTGGGGGGGGGGGTGTTTTTTTTGAAAAATTTCAAATTTTCTATTTTTATAAATGAATTATATTATATGGGTAGGTATCGAAATGTATAATATTATTGCGTATTTACGGATAAATTTTTGATACAGATTGTACAATAAATAATTTTATGTTACTTAAGACGGACAAAATAATTTTATGATTTCAAAAATGTAGATACCTAATACTATCATACTATCTATACTGTTACTACCTGCAGGTGTGTCGGTATAATATGTATGTTTGAATATTATATTTAGGTATACAAATTCATGTAGGCAATAGAAATTTAGTTATGATATGATGATTTTTTTTTTTATTAAAAAACTATTTTTAACTTGAGTGATTTTGAAACCAATATTTGCTATTCCATAATTTCACAATAATAGTTAATTTCCCACATAAAATATGTAATTAAACAATTTTGAATACATAGACGTCAGTGTAATCTATATATATATATATATTAGGTATATATACATATGTATACAAATTGAAGGTAAAAAAAAAAGGTAAAGGTAATATTAGGCATGGTTTAAGTCAGTTCGTCAATTTTTTTTTCTTGAATTTTAGAGGGGGTTTCAACCCCCACACTCTCTTGCATTCACCCCTGTGTAGATTTGATTCAATTTGAACATTAAAAAACACATTTATTTGTATTCAAATACGTTTTTCCTATTCGTATTATTAAAATACGTATTTTTATGCAAACGCAAATCTTATTATATAGAATTTAAAATTGAAACACTTTTCAAAAGTATTTTGATTCCATTATTTCGTTTGGGAATTGCATGCGTTGTTGTAATATTACGTCGTTTATATCATTGGGAGAGGAACTGTTGTAAATTGAATTTTTTTTTTTTTTTTTTTTTAGTATAAATCTGTCAGTTAAATTTTAAGAAAATACCCGTACATTGTTACATGTTATTCAATATATTTCAGGCGGAGAATTCGGTAGTGAAATTTTAAAAATTATGGTAGAAATACCTACGACTTTTTCAGATTCTTTCTTTTTTTTTTTTTTCTGTTGACAATTTGTAGTCTGTGCATTGCGTAGTACACACGTAATAATAACATACTATTGTATTAAGTGCTTTCGAAAAATGTCGTATATATTCGGACCGCCGGTGAAAAGGGAAAACGGACTTAATCGTATATTTTGGCAAAAATTATTACATCAAACGCGTAGGTACTGTGTTGTTTTTACATCGCTAAACAATATTATTATTCGCAACGGAACGTTATACGGCTGTGGTATATTTTACCAAAGTTTTTTTCCGATCACAACAATATGTGTTTGCGAACGAAACAATATACCTACTGTTGCGTAATAACGTATACTCTCGTATCGAGTTCGTATAATGTCATAATATATCGCGTAGTAAATCGTATTTATTTACACTTAATTAATTGTTTGTTATATTATATAACTTCCCGAAAAAAATCAAGCCATATAATATGTTATTTGTATGTATACGATGTACCAGTCGTAGGTGCCTAATACAATTGGATAGGTATATTAAAAAACCCGGAATATATAGTAAAGACAACGATTATTGCAAAATTAATAAAAAAAAAAAAATTATAACGATTATGCCTAATTTTTGATATTATGATGGTAACAAAATGGGGAAATCTCAAAAATTAATTAAATCAAAATTAAAAAAAAAAAATGGGAGAAAACATGATACAGTCGGTGGACATATTTTAATATCGAATTTGAAAGCAACGAAAAATCATTTCTTTCGATAAAACTAAATTGTAAAACCATTATTATTATTATTATTATTATTATTATTATTATTATAGCTTCGTTCGTTTGGCTCAGAATTTAAAATAATATAGAACCCAGGAACTATAATATTCGGTTCGTCCTCGGCCATTCATTTCTCTTAAAAATACCTAATGGTAATCGACATAGTGTGATAAGGTCCAAATTAAATAGTGTAAATTTAGTTCAATTTCACATTAGTCTTCTGGACTCGGGAATTCTTATATCGACAAAGTAGTTAATATCCTGCAGTATCATTTCAAAAAAATGCTTCAATCTAAGTTATAAAATCTAACTAATTACTGTAATTTCTTAATATTTTGTTAAGATTTAATGAACGTATTTAATTCAATCGTATTTATTTACAGTTAATTATTTTTATTTGTTATATTATATATAACTTCCCGAAAAAAGCAAGCCATATACGCAATACATATATACGTAGTAGTGGGCTGCTGCGGTAACATGCGTTTAATGATATAATTTACAGTACAATAAACGATCGGAAAACGTTTAATATTTATAATTTTTCGACAATTTACGCATATAATAATACTGTAGAAAAAAACGCACACACGGTCAAATAGTTTTTGATAAATCCATTACGAATGCGATAACATCGAATCGAACACATAAAATATCGAGAAACTATATTTACCTATAATATTTATACAATGTTAACGAATATATATTATTATTATTATTATCATAATTATTATATAATTAAAAACGTTGAAAATCAAACGGTCGTCTGATATTGAATACTTATTTTTATTTTACATTTAAACTTTCAATTTATTTCATATGTATAGGTATGTATTGAGAAACAAAACATAAAATGTCCAACGTTGGTCAATAGCCATATATATATATATTATCAATAATAATTTATATCTTATTTTTTTATATATATATATAACGAGTAAAAACCAATTTAAATTGTATGTTGTTATTAAAAAGAAAACATTTTTCAATTAACCTAAATAATAAAAAATTAATTTGTGGGGAAATCTTAATAGAATGTCATTCGTATGTATACGATGTATACCAGTATAAATAGGTGTAGCATAATACAATTAGATATGTATAGGTATAAGTATATTAAAAAATCCCGAATATACCTAGTATAAAGACAACGATTGCAAAATGAATCGATAAAATGACTATATAGGTTATTTTTGAATTTCTTCTAAAAAAAAAAAAAAAATGAAAACCTATAGCTACAAAAAAATAAATTATAACCGATTATGCCTAATTTTTGATACCACGAAAACAAAATGGGGAAATATGGTACAGGCGGTGGACATATTTAATATCGATAATTTGAAAGCAACGATAAATCATTTCTTTCGATAAAACTAAATTGTAAAACTATTATTATTATTATTATTATTATTATAGCTTCGTTCGTTTCGCTCAGAATTTAAAATAATATAGAATCCAGGAGCTATAATATTCGGTTTGTCCTCGCCCATTCGTTTCTCTTAAAAATAGCTAATGGTAATCGACATAGCGATAAAGTCCAAAATTAAATTTTAAATCGTGTAAAATTAGTCCTGTAAATCGTCCTGGAATTCATTATCCAAAAATTATATTGTTTTATTGTTATGGTTAGAAACAAGTAGATTTTTCGAGAATGTAAAAACGTAAAATTACATTAGGTCGAAAATTATAGCAAAAATCGGTAGTTGGAACCGATATTGGTTTGATTGGTTTTCGTGTTTGGTTTTGCAATTGTTTCCGTTTCGGTCGTCGATATTAAAAGCTTACAATTTTCTTTCGGTGTCGGTTACCACGCTGGCTTTCCAATAATGTTATATCCGGATTCTGGTGATTTATACATCAGGTTTTGGGCTCAATATGTGATTTTTTTACATGGAAATAATTTTTAGATATAATCTGGCGCGTAGGCAGTATTTTTTTAAGGCGATGTTTTTGTAGAAATTTAAAATTCTGAAGCATATATAGTACCTACCTGTATATATTTTTGGCATAAATACTGCTGAGGTGGGCATTTTAACACTCTAAACATGTCCTCCTCCCCTAACTATGCCAATACGACTAATTAAAACTGAATTAACACATAAAACCCTATGGTGGCTTTATTGAAAACAATTGTTAAATGTTGTCCGAAAAATTGAAATGACTATTTATAAAAAAGTTCGTGTTTTTGAAATTTTTTTGAATATAGCTAGAGTTACATATTTTCAACATTATGGTCTTAAAACTTAAAATTGACTCTTTTTCGACGAAAAAACTTGTTGTTTATTTTGTATTTAAATACAATATGCTTTGTGAATATTTCAAGACTTTTTGACCATTATTTACTGGGATTACAATGAAAAACCATATTCGATTTTAAGAAAATCACGTTCTTACCGCTTTTTAAAAATTTTTTACGTCGTTTTTTCTTTTATCGTAAAAATTAAAAAAATTTAAAAAAAAAATCGAAAAATGACCTTACTAAAGTACCAACTAGATGCAGAAATAAGAGATATGTCTGTTGTAACTGCATGAACGCATTATGTTTGTATTTATTTTAAACGAAACACAAAGATCGTTGTTATATAGCATTTGTGTGTATTACCGTCGCAGTAGATCGTTTTGAAAAAAAAAAAATATATATATATATATATAATATATATTTTTCATGACGTTTTTGTCAACTAGACATGTGAACCGAACCGGGGCCAGACGCGGGTGCGCTTATCTCGGTTTCGGTAAACAGGCGCGATGAATGATGATCCTTTTTTTAATTACACTGTATACGGACGCATATTATCTGCACAGGATTCAGCGTGACAATTAATGTAAACAAAATTTAAATAAAAAAAAAAATAAATAAATAAATAAATAAAAAATCGAATACAATAGAAATGATTCTGTTTGCTAAGCTCGAATATTTGACAGATACGAAGATACTGGGCGGTTGAGTTTGATAATAATTGATATTGTATTAAAAAATATGTTCTCACGGAAAGACACAGTGCACGTCACTTGGATCCACACGCACTACACAATGGTATGTGATATAGGAAGGACATTATCCGATGGAGGAAAAAACGATTTCGAATCTATAAAAACTTAATATGCAATCTAGCTACCGAAATCTCGCACTGCACCAGTCGATTACACAATAGGTATAATATTATCTTACACGATACGGTCGAAATATCTCGTTAACTTATTTTAATTTAAATATTTTTATAATGACCAATCGTCCGAGCACAGTCGAAATTCTGATTTTAATCGGAATAGAATTATATAAATAATAATAATAATAATAATAATAATAATAATAACAATAATCATCGCTGTTCATGAGACGAAAACAGGCGTCGAAAACCTTTTCAGATTGAAATCTACGAGAAAAACGTAATAGAGTAAAACGGGTTTATGCCATCATATAAGTGCATTATAATACGTATAATATATAAATATGCGTTTATAGAAAAAAAAAAAAAAAAAATGCATTATGCAAGCTGTATGTATGTATATATATATGTACATAAAATGACCGTAATAGATACGATATATATATATATATATATATGACTATTATAATAATATGCGAGTTATACGTACACCCAGACGAAACGTTAAATTTTACTTTAGTCCGTGCAATTGAAATGATTATTGTGCGTTATGTGACAAAAATGACGTAGGTGCCTACTCTCGCGACAAGTTAATAATGACGACGAATTTAGGAGAGACCACTGGAGGACAATAATAATTGTTCGTCTCCGCAGTGATTTATCGGTGTATACCTACACTGGAATTATAAGAAAATAGTAGGTATATAAACAATAATTCTAGTTCTAAAATTTTGAAATTAAAAAAAATATATTTCGTAGATATAGTAAATATACCTACATTTTTCAATCTCGACGTGATGTTTCTTCCCAAACGATTGGGAATTATTTAATTTGACAGTTCATTATTGAAAAGGATAAAACTTTATATGAGAATACTGCAGACTAAAAGATTATATATATATATATATATATATAAAGAAATAGATATTTAAAAAATATATAAAAAAAACTATTTGGGCTTAAATACCTCAAAATTGATAATTTTTGGGAAAAAATTAAAATGACTATAAAAAAAAAATTGTAACATCGGATTTTTAAGATTTTTTGAATTTATTAAGAATAACGTATATTTAACGCTGTATAAAATTTTCAGAACTTAAAACCGAAAATTACTCCTTTTAGGACTTAAAAACCTCGAAAACTAAAAATGTCTATAAATGGCCCAAAATTTCAAAAAAATTTCAAAAAACTTAATCAACGTAAATATATTACTAAATTAAATATTCGGTAAAAATTTCAAGATTATTAAGTCATTATTTTCGAAATTACGACGAAATTAAAATTCTCGATTTTACAAAATCGTATTTTTCGTAATTTTTTGGTAGTTTTTGCTTACGCATTAAAAAA
>JAIPRL010012425.1:0-12063 GCA_025469235.1 Pemphigus obesinymphae | reverse complement strand
TTGTAAATTACCCGGCCTATCGCAAACACAGAACCAATGTATTCTACTGTTCACTTTAATAATTTAATAATCTAATAATTAATAATATAAATACTTTTCAAATTCTAACTTTTATTTTTTTTATTTTTTTTTTTCTCTCTCTTATCCGTTTAGTTTGTAAGGTAACAAAATCCGTTGGACTCCGGCCACCTTGAGCTTCGGTCCTACGGTGGACCCAAGTCCTGCCTTGGGTTTCTGGGCAAACCTATTCCCTTCGGAGATAAGGGGGGTCACACATTGTTTATGCCATCGTCTTGAACTTTAGTACATGATGTTATAAAAGATTTTACTGGAGTTTCCCGTTTTCAAAGTTTAATGGACAAAATATACGCTTACTACATCCAAGCCCTAAAAACTCGAGGAGCTTGGACGAATCATGTGTCGAGGTAGGCATTAAAATGAAAAAAATAGGTCGTGTCTTAAACGTACGTTGGTCTGCAAGCAGTTTCCGAACTACAAAAGCTATATGGGACAATTATCCCGGAATGTTTATACACATAAGTAAAACTCACGATGCGACAACAAACGGAATAAGAAAAAAATTAGAATCTTCTTCTTAAAGGAACTTTGACTACTTTACGATGTTCTTTCTGAACTTGCAATGTTATCTTGCATATTACAGTCCAGAAATATAACCTTAAAGCGTGCTCAATCAGAAATGCGTAGAACGATTAGGATTCTAGAAAGTCTGAAAGCAGAATCTAGGGAAAAAGAAAGAGAAATCATGGAAGCCATTCATTAGGGAGTTCATAAAAGTGTAAACATTACAATAACAAAATCAGGAGGAATCAATAGACTAGGTTTTTGCAGAATTTAGTCGACAGAATGCGTCAGCGCTTATTTGACGACTTAAACAATAATTCAATAAAATTCTAGAAGATCTGAAGGTAAGGGTAATAATCGCAAATTATTATTTTTAAATTATTAGTACCTACTTAATGGAAAGTTGAGAAATTAAATTAAATGTTTTTCATTCTGTATAGGTGATTGGTGAAGTGTTCAAAACAGAAACCGATAACGCTAAGGGAGAAGAAGAAGTAAAAAAAAGTGTCTCGTAAATTAGGTTTATCAGAATTTGAAAGTATAGTTGACTTTCGATCTCAAAATGCCTCTTCTGGTTTTATAAAAACGTTAAATATACTACCGACTACAACATCTGATTGCGAACGAGGGTTTTCAGATATGAATTTGACAATAACCGATTTGAGGACTCGTTTAACTATTGAAAATGTATCAGATTTGATGTTTATCTCCATCAATGGTCCTACAATTGAAGACTTCAATCCACGACCTTATGTTGGCTGCAAGACCATCGATCGGCAATCTCAGCTCCACGAGGGAAAAAACAAAAAGAAACAAAAGAAGAAACTAAGTTCCAGACAATTTTTTTCACTAATTTATTTTATTAATTCTTTCGATACTTGTATGGATTTAAGAAGAAATATAATTACTTTTAATTATTTTATTAGTTTTCATAATATCGAAATCACCTCTATCCTTGCATCTACTCCCGTAAATCGTAAGGGAAATATATGTATAATATTGAATGTTCATGTTTTGGACTTGGGTACTTAAAGGCAGGGACGAGACTAGAAGGGTAGGGGTGTTACTCCCTCAACACTCAGGTCATTCGGCAAAAACAGAAAGTTTATGGCCTTTTTTTTGGGTGGGGGGGTAGTCCCCCTGGATGCAGAGTATACCCTCAACAAATTTGATGGGAACATCACTGCACGAAACGCATTTAAAACTTACTTAGTAATAAATTGGAGTAGAAGAAAAACGCAACAACATCCGTGCCCTAATCAATAATCAATGGTAATATGTTTAGCCAGTCCAGTGGCATAACTACGGGGTGGTAAGACAGAGTTACGAGCCATTAAATGGCCCCCCTAAAGTGAATATTTGTATTATATAAAAATATTTGAATTTTTTAGAAATAATTATAATATTTGCTCAATAAAATTCAAATACACAATCCCCATAATTACTATGTTACGTCCCACATACCGTAACAAAAATATGTATGTTGCCCAAGTAAAAAAAAGGTTGAGTATGGCTGCAATAGACGAAACTATTTTTTACCCTTATAAAATTTTGTATATATTCCAAGCATATTTTATTTTTATAATTTTTGTATAATACCTATATATTTTATTTTAACAATTAGGATCCCCAAACTCCTAACTGCAGTCTTCTAGGAGTATTTTTTATCAAACTTTTGAACAACGTCGTCTTATTTGAACTCTTTTTTTTTTTTTTTTACTGTATACAATTATACAATGATGATGTTTAGGGCCCAGTGCCGTCTCGTTTCTAAGGAGTTGAATATAGGCAAGTATTCTAACACTTAATGTGCGTGAGTACAAGCACCGGGCCCCTGAATACATTTTTCTTTGATAGTTCATTTTATAATACCTAATTGTTATTACAACCACAGAATATAATAAAACTATAACTATCACTGAATATTATATATATTTATATATATATATATTAACAATGATAATACCGGCTGATTGTTTGATATTTTAGCTTTTAAGTATTTATGTCCATATATTTTTTATATTAATTGATAGAGTGAAATAAACACAATTTTATTATTTTTTCAATACACTCAATTTGGATGTATGAAATTAATATACCAATATACCAATCTTTAACTACTTTATTTTATTCCAATTATTGCAACTCAATTGTAACTTTAGGTATTAAACTTAAAATATGGATTAAATAAGTTGATAGTTGTCCTTTTAGATTATGAGCTTAGCGAGAAATGTATTTGTTTTAACATGATGTTTTTTTTTTTTTTTTTTATTTTTATTATATTTGTTTGTTATTAAAGTGCGATTTCTGAGTTATTGAATAAGTGTATCTGACTAAAATGGAATGCTTTTTTTTTTAATTATATTTAAACAATCTTGAAAATATGTAGTCACAATTTAAAAAAAAAAAATGTATTTTCATAGATAACAATGTAAGTTGTATGTAGTACAATGCTCTCCTGAACAATTTGATATTTTGAGATAGCACTTTTTGGTTCTGGTTTTATAGTATAGTATTAATTTAAAGATAGGTATTTTGCAAAAAAAAACCTTTATAAAATAAATAAAGGGGGGTGGTTTTTAATTCGAATTGTTCCATACCATAATAAAGTCAAGGTAAAATAACAAATATTTACATTATTTATTAGGAACCTACCTAAAATAACTAAAAATATACATTTTTATATTGATGTATATTGTAGTTACACCAGGGGCAGATCCATAAATATTTTATGTGGTGAGCACATACCCTTGAATGTTTTTGTGGGTACTTATATTTTGCTAAAATATATTATGTAAATATATGTTATTGGAATTTTGAGGAGAAACTCGCCCCCCTCTCCCCTTGGATCCTTTTGGCAGTGTGATGTCCTAGACCCCAACTAAAAACCTTTCAAATTTCACTTTGTACTCACATTTTTTTTGCCACACATTATACAATCGGCCCACCAAGTTTAACTCGGCACCTAACTTGCCCGGCTCATCCGGGACTGAATATAGTGTGCAAACAAATTAATATTTTAAAAAGTTTGATACAAAAATAATAGTTATTAAGTACCATAGAATTGATAGATAATGATATAATAAATATTATCAAAATATTTTAAATAGATATAAAAAAAATTGTGACAACTGAATAAAATTTTTTTGAATATAATTAAAACAATGTACATTGAACCTTGTATTAAATTTTCAGATCTTAAAATCCAAAATTACCTTATTTAGGACATAAAACTCACAAAATAAAAAATGTTCTATAAATACCCCATAAGTAAGAATATGTTTTCAAAAATGTTTACATTAAGATTTTTATTAAATGCATCATTCTTGAAAATGTCAAGTCTCTAGGATTATTATTTACTGTAAATTTGATTACTTGGTTTTGCCAATATTCTTAGACTCCAATGCCTAGAAATTTAAATGACTGTATTATTTGTATGGATAGCAAACGTACACATACATGTGTTCCATGTGGCCATAGAATTTTATATGTGGCAGTTGTTTCACAGACTCTAGTTTTTCAAGATGTCATAATAATTTTGAGAATATGGTAATGGCAAAATAAAATTATTTTTTATTAAATTATATATTAAGAAATTAGATATGATATTTATTTATTAATTTGTAAATCCGGTCCTGTTTATGCACGTTCCTGAGTATTATATATATGGTTTAAGTGTATTTCTTTCAGTTATATCTATAAACCGAGCCTGATCAGTAGCTTGCTTTGTTCACTCAGGCAGTTTAATTCAAAAACATCCTTCGATTTGCGGTGATACACTTCATCAAGTAAGTAACAGCTTAAATTAAAATTTACAGTTTAGGTTTAGGTATTTTTGAAACCACTAAAAATGAAATATTAAATAGGTAGTACCAGTATGTATTTCATAATTTATGTCCGTTCAAAATATAAATTTTTTGTTTATCAATACATACATCAGGGCCTAAAATATAATAAAATTTGGACTGCACACTTACCACTGTGAGCAAATATAACATAGACGTTACTGTCACTAATTATACTTTTGTAATCATACCAATATAAACATACTAAATACTGTTCACAATTTTTAAAATAATTATAGGTATAGATAAGTGTAATATATGTAACACACAAGCTTACGCTACTTGGATTCCATTACCAATAATTCTTTATTGAATAAGGTTGTGTACAATATTAATATTATTATAATATTCTCAAGAAGAAAACAAATACATTATAGTTCCCTTACACTTAAATAAATATAATTAATAAATAGTACAATATTTCTTATTTATTAACAATTAAATAAATATTAAATAAAAAGAATATAAAATAAAATAATAGTAAAAGAAAGTAATTTATATAAACTGGTGATATGCTAAATATTACAAATTTAAACATTCAAATGGTTTAATTATTCTACCACTTCTACTAAAAATGGTTTTTTTTTAATAAGGACTAATAGTAACAGAATCTATCTTATTATTGCCATTTTCTAACAAACATTTTTATTCAATATGTTGAAAATTATCAACATTTTCATACACCCCATCATTCAAAATCTCAGCCTTAACACTTTCACTAATTACTCAATTTCAATTATTTGATTTACATGCCACTTCCAAACTATAGAATTACCTTATTTACTAGGTACATACCTACAGTAGACAATAACTTAAGAATTATACCTGGAACCCAAGCATCTCCAGTACCGTAATTCTTACACATAACAGTATCATTAACCAAATATATTTTTTCCCTATTACCTCTATAATTGATTTGAGCTTTTTCAATATTTTTGTCATAATTTCTTGGAAAAGAGTTTAATTTATTGAAAGGTATAGGTAACATACGATCGAAGTGTAATTCAGCTGGACTGACTCCAGTTGCACAATGTTTTGTACTATTATAAGATAATATAAATCTAAAAATTGGGATTAGTTTTACATTTTTTAATAAAGTTTTTGAATGTGAATACTCAGCAGCACTATTGATCGAATGATTATATGGAGGAAAAGTGATTTAAAAACTATTTTTTTAAAAAAAAAATCTGCCATCTTTGAAAAAAAAGATGAACCATTATCAGTAACAAATTTTGCAGGGATACCCCAATAAGCAAAATATTTTCTTTGTACTTGAATTGTTGTACTAGTTTTTATATTTAACATATACTTGATAAAAATCCACTTAGAATAGTTGTCAACTATTAAGGACGAGACGATCGAAGGACCACTCGGTATTAACTGAGAGTAAAAAAAAATATATATATCTGTAGATATTGCACCTTATATTGTCTGGATAGGCAACCAGATGTATATACTCCTTGTATGGTTTGTGAATACCACACAAAATACGTATCACACAAATTCACGCGACTGCTACGATGACACCAATGATAACCGACAGCATACCAATAGGTACCTCACTGGCTATGTATGCTAGCGACGGAAGCCATACAGATGAATACAATAGGTAATAGGTACAATATGGAAAAATTACGAAACACAATTTGTAAATCTGGTAAGTATGCAGTAAATTGTATTCTATTTTCTTAAAACTAGTTACAAATCATGTGGAAAAAGGGGGGCTTATTACTAAAAAACTATGCTAAAAGCCTACACATCAAATAACATTTTACATAGATAGGTATATTATACAAAAGAAAAAATCTGATGATGAACGACCGGAGAACGACTCCAGAGGATGATCCCCGTGTTGACTGACGTCAGGTTTGGTGAACGACAACGATGATTTGCTTCCGCATAATATGACGAACAATAAATTTAAACAATTACATAAAATCACGACAATGGGTAAGCCACTACCGGCAAAACGACGAAAAAGATTTTTAATGTTGCCGCAATGGCGAACACGACACGACAACGAGTACATAATTAACAAAAATATCCTAATAATAATAAGAGAAAAAGATAATAATATGAAGGCTATGATAACAATAATAATTCAAATAAAACAAAAACATAATTACAATTCACAGTTAATTAATCGGGAAGTTTGGACAGGAGATAGTGGATCGTCGTTACCGCGACTGATGGCCGAAAATTAAATAGGTACGGCGCAAACAATAGGCATTAATTATTACTATGAACCTTTTTCCATTAATTGAACCTAGAAAATACAAGTAAACTCTTTGAGTTGGACCTTTTGGGAATGGCCAACTATGTAAAGTATTTCTTTGAGGATTTTCACTGTATGTTAAGCATTCAATACATTTCTTAGTAATATTTTCAATATATTTCAATATTGATTCCCGGCCACCAAATGTATGATAGAGCTACACTCTTTATCTTAACTATCCCCACATGTGGGTGCTATATAATTCACTTAATAACTCAGTTTTAATTTTAGGTGGAATTATTAAACAATGTCCTCACAATAAAAAAAACCTTGCTCTATTTATAGTTCATTTCTACGATTAAAATATGGTTTCATTTCTTCTGATACTTTTTTAATGTTATCCCATTTGCCTGTAAAAACTCTAAGAAAAACTTCTCTAAGTAATGGACGTCTTTTAATTTTGAAACAAATATCAAGATCACAAATAGTTTTGATATTTTCAGTTATTAAATTAATAAAATAATTATCTGACTTCAAATTATTTGTACCATGTTTAAAATCTAATGGAAGTCGAGACAAAGTATCCACATTGCCATTACCTGTGCCCTTAAGAAACTATTTAATGGTTATAGGTATCCAAATAAAAATATAGCGTAATACTGTAAACGATTGGCTGACATCACCGGAATACCTTTTTTTGAACCAAAAATCATAACCAATCGTTTGTGATCAGTTCTTAGAATAAATTCACGACCGTACAAAAATTGATGAAAATACTTAAGAACATATACAATAGCAAGTGCTTTCTTATCTATTTGAGCGTACCCACTTTCTGAATTAATCAATGTTATAGATATAAATGCTATAGGCTTTTCAAGTCCATCCGGTAATTTATATGTGATAACATAGCTCCAATACCTGTAAGGCTAGCGTCACACGTTAATATAATTGGCCAACTTGAATTATAATGTATTAATACTTCTTTGGATAATAAAGGTCTTTAATATTAATACTAACAAATGCTTTTTCCTGTTATCTTCCTACTTTTAAGTAGTATTATTTTTTAACAACTTATGTAATGGATTTGCTATAGTTGACATATTTTTTATGAACTTCCAATAAGAAGTTACCAAACCTAAAAAAGCTTTTAATTGAGAAACGTCACAAAGAATAGGTACTGATGTTATTATAGCTGTAACCCTAGTCTTAGAAACATGCAGTCTATTTTGTAGCCTAAAAAAGTTGCACTGTCTTTAAACAACTTACACTTATCTCTTTTTACAGTGAACCCCACACAATTTAACCTACTCAATACCTTTTTGAGTTATCACACTTTTTCTTCTGATTTACCAGATATAATGTCATCATAAAAAAACACTGTGACTTCAATATTCCTCAACACATTTTCCATCTTACGCTGTAAAATACCTGGTGCAGATGCTATTCTATACGGTGTTCGTTTAAATAAATACAAAATACAGATGCACCTTGCAACGTAGCCATTAAACCATTAACTCTCGAAATAGGATATCTATCAATTTTCAGAAATTTATTCAAAGTAACCTTATAATCACCACACAAACAAATTGTTCCATTTCTCTTAATTACTGGAAACACCGGCGTAGCCCAATCTGATGTCTCCACCGGAATTAACAACTAATCATTAATAAGTCTGTCAATTTCATTACTCACTTTGTATTTTACAGAAAAGGTAGAACCCTAAGCTTACAAAATACTGGCTTAACGTTATCATTTAAATATAATTTAAAAGTTTTTGGTTTATAACATCCCAAAACTGTACTAAACACCAAAGAAAATTCATCAAAAACACTAGCATAATTAGAAGATGTAAATGAATAAACTTTAACTAACATGGTAATGATAAACTATTAATCCAATATCTTCCCACAATTGGTGGACCATCTCCTTTAATCACATGCAACTTCAACACTTGAGAACAATCTTTAAATATCACATTTACTTTCAAAAACCTGACTGGTTTAATTAACGTACCTGTAAACCTTTTTACTAATTTAAACTAATATCACTGTTAAGCATATTCTTTAACTTGAAATTTACTTTAAGATCCTGTATGTATTGAAAATTGTATTAAAATAATTAAAATTAAAATTGTATTAAAATTGTAAATATGTATTTGAAAATTGATAATGTTCCCTGCAATACGTTCAATTTAATATTAAATGGTTTAATAAAATTACAATTAACAGAATGTAATGAGAATAATTTATCAATATTTAAATCATTAAATTCATTTAAGTTATCTGTTTGTTCTAATGATTTGACATTACCATTTTTAGATTTATACATTTTTTTTAAATGACCTACTACTTTAGAACATTTCATACATGTTAATGTTTTATACTTTTACACAAGGATTTAGTATGTCTAGCAATGCCACAACAAAATCAAACAACTTTCTTCTTCCCAGCTATAGTAGATGTACTCTTTTAATTCGTCGACACTGGCCCTTTCATATCAGCTTTCGAAAAACCTCTTTTCTTGTCATTGAATTGTCACTCTTAAAATTCATTCTTCTTTGGTAATTCAACTCTTGATTTTCCCAGTTGGATTTATCATTGTTGGCTGCTGCTATCAATAACGTTGTTTAACACTTTTCTTAAATGTTAACCTCGTTTTAGACAACGAACGTTTCTTGATGTTAATATCCTCAATACCATAAACAACTTGGTCCCTCAACGTATCATCCAAATTTAAACTAAAAATAATATATATAATATACTTATATGTTTGAAAAATAATTACAAGATGAATGAATCTGAATATGTCAATGTTTAAGAATTTTTTTTAAGAAATGTATAATATTATTTCTTCTTTGCCTACATTTCACCTACTAAATTGTTTTCAACGGTTTTCAAAATATAGGTATGCAGTCTTAAAGATTAGGCGTAGGTATAGGTACCTACTACCTTCTTCTTCTCCTTCGCCTTCTCTCCCAACTATTTGGGGTCGGCCACCCTGTTCCTACACTTCCACTTAACTCTATCTCCCGCATCTTCTTCACTTACTCTCACCTTCCTCATATCACTCGCCATTACACCCCCCCCATCTCTTTTTCGGTCTTCCCCTCCCCCTTTTACCAACAACATGCATTTTCCATACTAATCTTACTGCCTCAGTCTATTCCTTCCTTACTACATGCCCGAGCCATCTTAATCTATTCTCTCTCATTCTGTCTACTATCGAAGCTACCCCTATACTACCTCTGATATACTCATTCCTTATTTTATCCTCTCTAGTAACTCCACTCACCCACCTTAACATTCTCATCTCAGCTACACTCATTCTCTGTTCTATCTTTCTACCTACTGCCCAACATTCCGTTCCATATATCATTGCAGGTCTCACCACTGCCTTATAAAATTTACGTTTTAATCTAATAGGGATTCTTTTATCACACAGAATACCTGACTCTTCTCTCCACTTCGTCCATCCACACTTAATCCTGTGTTTCATATCCACTTCGAAACCCCCATCTTTCTGTACAACGGACCCTAAATACTTGAACCTCTCCACTTCTCCCACCACATCCCAACTTAACATTATTTCTAGCCTTTCCCTATTCCCTCTGTGTCCCCTTTCACCGAAATCATGCTATATATATACTGTTTTACTCCTACTAATCTTTAGTCCTTTACTTTCCAGATCCTCCCTCCACTCTTCAAGTCTACCATTCACTTCCTCAGAACTTTCTCCTATCAGTACTATATCATTCTATATCATCTGCAAACAACATGCACCATGGTACCTCCCCCTGTATATTCTTAATTATCTCATCCATTACCAGGGAAAAAATGTGAGGACTCAAAGGTGAACCCTGATGTACCCCCACTCTGACCCTAAAATTCTCAGTTTTTCCACACAGACTTCTCACTCTTGTACTCGCCACATCATACATATCTTCAATTATTTTCACATACACTTTTGGTAATCCTTTCTTCATTAATGTCCACTTTAAAATCTCCCTAGGAACCCTATCATAAGCCTTCTCTAGATCAATAAATAAAATAGGAACACGATTTCTTTTTCCTTTCTCTGTACTTCTCCATTGTTAACCTCCCAGGCATAAACCCAAACTGATTTCTAGTAACAGTTGTCTCATCTCTTACCCTTTTATCTATTGTCTTTTCCCAAATCTTCATACTGTGGCTCATAAGTTATCCCTCTATAATTTCTACAATCCTATACATCTCCTTTATCCTTAGATATTGGTACTTTACAACTTTTCCTCCACGCTTCTGGAATTTTTCCTTCTACTAGTACCTTATTAAAGAACTTTGTCAGCCATTGTATACCTAAACTTCCTAATACTTCCATGCTTCTACTGATACTCCATCCGGTCCCATCGCTTTCTTTTTTTCATTTTTCTCACAGCACTCCACACTTCCTCTTCCCTTATTAAATCCACCATACCCAAATTCCACTCTACCCGATCAATTGCCTCTCTCGGAAATTCCTCGTTTAATAATCACTCAAAACAGTCTTTCCATCTCTTTACCACTTCCTTTTCCTCTGTTAACACCCTCCCATCCTCATCTTTTATACAACAAACATTTTTAAAGTCCCGGGATTGTTTTTCTCCTTCCTTAGCCAGCCTGTACACTTCTTTTTCCCCTTCTTTAATTCCTAACCTCTCATACAACTCATCATATTTCTCTAATGTAGCTTTACTCACTGCACTTTTTGCTGCTTTAGGTAACTTTTTATACTCTACCCAATCCTCCCTCTCTCTGATATTCTGCCATTTCTTAAACTGTATTTTTTTCTTTGATATTATCCCCTGTACTTCTTCTGCCCACCACCATGTTTGCTAATTCTGTGGCATATTATCTCTACTCAAGCCCACGACTGCCTTAGCAACTTTCTTAACACTCTCTGCTACCTTTTCCCACATTTCAATTATAATCCCTTCCATGTTCTACATCCCTGTCCCAATTAGCTTTCTCATAAATACTTTTTTAATTTTTATTCGTTAGTTTTCACCACCTAATCCACGGTTCCTTAACTATATTTTTCTTTTTGTACACACTCTTTTTCCTACACCAAATATCCATAACCAATAACCTATGTTGTGCTGTCACACTTTCCCTAGGGATCACCTTACAGTCCTTACACTGTTTCAAACCCCCTCTCTTCCACATAAAATAATCAATTTGTGATTTGTTCCCTCCACTCTTATAAGCTATATAATGCTCTTCTCTCTTTTTAAAATAAGTGTTCACAATTGCTAATTCATACGCTGATGCAAAGTCAAATATTTTTTCTCCAGCCTCATTTCTTTCTCCATACCCATACCCTCCATGCACTCTATCATAATCTATTCTATCACAGCCTACATGTCCATTCATATCCCCACCAATTACAATATTCTCATTTCCTTGT
>JAIPRL010012424.1:0-12064 GCA_025469235.1 Pemphigus obesinymphae | reverse complement strand
ATATTGTTGATTGATGAGCAATAAGAAGAAGATAAACAGTTTCCGGCAACGGGTCCGGCAACGGGTCCAGCAACGGGTCCGGAAACTGGTCCGACAACTGGTCTGGCAACGGATCCGGTAACGGGTTCGGTCACAGGACTGGCAACGGGGCCGGCAACGGTTTCTGCGATGTTGACGGTGTTGATGGTGTTGATGATAGCATTATAATAATATAATTGATATAAAAATATAAATATAATATGTACAGAAGGTATTTCAAATATTACGGAAAAAAATATGTTTAATAAGCCAGTCAGTAGGTTGTGGAAGCACTTCGCTCGTCGGGTGTCAGTATTGGTGGATGCACTTCGCTACTGGGCAGGGTACTTTTGGTGGATGTATTGAATTTGAAAGCAATGATAAATCATTGCATTCAATAAAACGATTCTGAGCGTAGCTTCGGTGTAGTACACATAGCTCATATCATTTTTTTCTCTAGGGATCGATCGAGGCTGTTATTTTAATTTTATTTTTTAGTCGTGTTATTCATCATTGAAAATTACAATTTTTGCCCAGGTCTTAAAATCTCATTTTACCAACTATTTGGGCTTAAATACCTCAAAATTGATAATTTTGCAGAAAAAATTAAAATGACTATAAACAAAAATTGTGACATTGGATTTTTAAGATTTTTCGAATTTAGTTAGAGTAACGTATATTTAACGCTGTATAAAATTTTCAGAACATAAAACCGAAAATTACTCCTTTTAGGACTTAAAAACCTCGAAAACTAAAAATGTCTATAAATAGCCCAAAATTTCAAAAAAATTTCAAAAAACTTAATCAACGTAAATACATTACTAAATTAAATATTCGGTAAAAATTTCAAGAATTTAAAGTCATTATTTTCGAAATTACGACGAAATTAAAATTCTCGATTTTACAAAATCGTATTTTTCGTAATTTTTTGGTAGTTCTTGCTTACGCATTAAAAAACTATTATGAAAATCGAAAAATGACCTCTCAAAAGTACCAACTAGATGCAATTTGCTACCGGAAACGGGTATGAGCGTAAAGATCGGAGCACTCCTTCTGGTAGAAAAAGTGTTTACAGAAAAAAAAAAAAATAAATAAACATCATTGTAAAACCATAAGCTTCCTCGCTACGCTCAGAATCTAAAATTAATTTATATATATTATCATTAATTTTATATAAGTTGGTACCTACTTACGTTTTATTCGAATTTCTTCGACGTATTATAGCTGTCATTTGTTTTTAGCACTATGAAATATTAAAATGTTACAAACACACATTCCATCCAATATGTCCGCGTATCATCACTGAAGTTTTCAATAAAATGATTTCGACCATACAGCATGTTTTAGCATTCAATATGGATAACGCGTTATTTTGTCCCTTCAGTTATTTGAAGTGGAAAAATAAGTTTTACTGAAACTCTAAGTTTCAATAATAGAAATGCCCTTTGGAAATTCGTAGTGTTTTATGCATTGGTAATAAATATATTATAAGACTCGATATAATATAAAATGACGCAAGTTTTTATAATATATAGGAAAAATATATTTTTTATTTTATTTTATATTGATACTCGTACTTCATAGTCTTTCAAGATTAGGTATAGTTTTTTGTTCGGAATTTAAATCAATGATCCTATACTTATATGAATAATGATGAATAGTAATTATTTCATATTGTTTTTAACGTTTGATTTTGATTAACTTAACCAACCTTTTTTTTAGTGTACACTATACCTCTTATAAATGTTGATAATAAGGATAACAATTATTTTGCTGTGATTTAGGTAGGAGCCGTGTATTTAATATCGTGTTTACAAATTTCAGGCCTAAATATTACAAAAATTGATAATAAGTTTTAAAAATATTCAATTTTGGGGCGTTGTCGTAGTTAGGGAAATGGATATAGGAAGAGACGTCTTGAATTTTGATGACAATATAACATAGGAACAATTTAAAAAAAATCCTATCTCGATGTTAATATTTAAAAGTGTAATACTCAAATTTGCTATATAAAATAATAATATAATATTCAATAATTCGGATTAGCTAGGATTTTAATGCGTTATATGCCATATTTTGAATTTTAAAACACTTACATGATACTTTTCAAGCTATAAATATGTTTCAAATACATACAATTGTAATTATTATAATATTATTATTATATTTAAATATTTTGTGTCATTTAAAAAAAAATGCTGGTAATATTTTTAATTTTTAGATAAGGTTTCAGAGTTTTCAGATAATAGATATGCTTTATCTATTTGGACATTTTTAATTTCAATTTATTAAAAATGAATAATTAAAATTATTTTTATTTTTATTTTTTTTTTGGCCTAGGTTGGAGTTTTTATAGGTCATTAAAATTATTTTGAATTTCAATCTCTTATATTCGAATTTTAAATAAATTTGTCCATATTATGTAGTTATAATACATGGGATGTGGGAGATGTGTAGATTATAGATTAAACGAATTAATAAGTAACACCAATAATACTCTTATACGGTTTTCATCGAATTTTTTTTTCCGTAAATCGTCTGGTTTTACGACCGTTTTCCGACCGTCATGCCGACGACCTTCCCACCAGGAACCATTTAGAAACTAATTAAAATAAAACTTACAAAAATTAAAAAAAAACTATCCGAGAACTGTGGGAGAGGGTGTGGCCCACCCCATCTGAAGACGTTGGATAGCCTTCCAAGATTGGACATTTTTGAAAACGAGCAATAATTTTCTACTTCTGGACTGGGAATCGAACTGCCGATTTCATGACTGGAATCGTGCACCTTAAACCACAGCGACATCTCATATTGATAGAAATATTGAAAGTTTTACTCGTATATATTATATATATATATATTCTTCAATGTTTCAAATGTGTAGCGTAAACTTACATATAATTTGCATTCACGCACAATAAATATCTAATACCACGGTTATTTATTCTATTATAATCATAAATGCAATGAGGGGGGGGATTTTAGGGACTTTCTGTGATTTCCGCCAAAAAGAATTATTCATAGTCCCCCAAGAATAACATTTTTGTCTTATATTGAATAAAAATATTGATGACATAACCATCACCCCCTCCCTCCTGAATTTTTTTTTTTTGGTTACGATCTTGTCTTAATATAATATGTTTCCTATCGGGAAGTTCCTGATAGGTATCAATTACCTGATAGGTACCAAACGGAAGTCCCGGAAGGGGGTCTAATTTCTTCCCGACGGAAAACCCCGCCTAGATATTAATTGGGAACTAAACAGTCGGCTCCCAAAAGGCTCTAGCTGTGATGCTGTTAGGGAATTAAAATGCAAATTTCTATATTATAGTAATTGTTAGTGGAACCATATGCATATATTTACTATATGGGATTTATTGATTAAAAATAGTATTTTTTTTCAAAGCGTTTTGCCGAAGTAACATACTTATTTTGGCAAGTTCTGTATAACTATAAATATTTTCAAAAATATTATTAGTTTGATAAGGCGTAGGTTGGTACTTCATTTGGCGTGCGCGCTATGAGTGAATTAATGGTTTAAAATCAAATTTCGACTTTTGATGCCGTTTCATTCAGTGCATATATTATAACAATATGTACTCAATACAGTACAATTTAATTTAAATAATAAATGGTTTTAAATTGAAATTCTGCGGAACGAAACGCGCTTGTTTTAAATTAAAACGATTTTTTTCTTGTAATCTCGTTTTTATTCTATTATATATTATGCGTAGTATGCATTGAATCGAACGATACGTTAGTATTGTATTGGGCCGTTTATATATCGCACTCAGGTAAGTAATATAGATGGAAAAAAAAAAAAACAAAATATAGTCTCATTTTTTGAGAACCCACGCTAAACAATATCGTCTATTCCAAAGATGGTAACGAAGCGCTGTGTGTCGGACATCGGTCGTTTAGCTTCGTGTAAACACAATATTACATTAAATATTATAATAGAAAAAACGCGTTTATATATAGTTTACGCGGAATCGACATCCAACTGTTTTTTTTTCTCATTTAATTTCGAACAATTCGTATAAAATGCATATTATTATAATATACGCGCACTCGTCGTAAACGATTCAAATATATAGGAATATTTTCGCGTTAGTTGTGAAACGTATTCATTTTTCCCAGCATCGTGTCACACAGATATATAGGCACTAGAAAAATGGACACGACGACACCGAATATAATAAAGTAATTTTTCTCTCCTCGCTCTCGCACCTAAATACATTATACAGGTACTTTGAGCTATGATTATTATTATTATTATTATTATTTTTTTTTTTTACTTTTCGGATTTACGATTTAGTACGGATAGTTATTATTATATTATTATATCCACAGTGGAGGACGATGACGCTTCGGAATCTCGTTTTATATTTTCTTTACATTATAAAATATACCCGACAATATATTTTAATGGGAAACCGAAAACGTAATAATAATAAAATCGTTATAATTGCGCTGGCTGCACGATGGGCCAGTCTATTGGATGTATTTTCTTTGAAAAATGAATAGACGTTTCGTGTACACAATGGCAGTATTTGTGATTAGTGTGGATCAAACTGTCCACGTACGTAAGTGTACCTTATAGGTATACGCGTGACTATACTGACTAGCATATTCTCTACATACATATATAGAATATAAAGTCATAATAATAATAATAATATTAACATTATATATTAAATATTTTTTGGTCCTATATAAATAATACGATTGATCGTTGTAAATCGTCGCTAATATGTCCTGCAGTGTACCGTCAGTTTTGGAGACGGTTTTTTTAAAAAAAAAATACATTTAAAGTATAAAAATCGTATACTTTAAATGTTTTATGTATAGAGGACACAGTTATACACTCGTATGTTTGTCGTGGTAAACGTGCAAAAACAAATACTTTACATTCGTGAAGTGAGCCGCACCAAATCATCCGATCCACTCCAAAAACAACGTCAAAATTTACCAAATTAATATCAAAAAAGTCCTTTAGATACAGATGATTGCAATTAATCTATCGCCCCATCGGTCATCGGACAGGATAGTGTGTTATTATTATAAATTCGAAAACATTGCATTTGAAAGGCGAAATATTATCAAAAAATTAAAATTAAAAGATCGGTAACCTGCACGATAGCTTTATTTGTTATTTTGTTATTTTCCCGGCATTTTTGTTATAAAAGATTGTTTTCTTTTACGCTCGATAAAAATACTGAAAAACTCGAAAAATTTCTAAAAGTACAAAAAAGATTCAAAATTCCTATACTAGATTCCTACCCGAAAAGTATAGAAAAAGACTTAGCTTCTAAAATATTAATTTTTAGTGAGTTTTTGTTTATTTTTTTCGAACCAAGGGCGAATTCCCGCATATAATTATATATTGGTGTAGTAAATTTACAATTATTGGCAGTTAATATATGCTAAATTTTGGCATTAGTTTTCGGAAATGGGTCGGATGTATTGGTAGGCTGCATAAAGTTAGCCCCATGAATAGTAAAATATGTGTTTATTAAAATTCATAAATTTTAAAACCTAATTTACTATTTGCAATTAATTTGTTAAATACTGCTATTAGTTTGAAGTGAGTTGGTTCCTATACGTCAAAGTAGGTACCTAACTCAAGTCCTAATAGTCAGTGTACATTGGGCATGCAATTGTTTTTATTATAGTCGGTAAAACTAAACAGTAACTAGTTAAAAAGTTAGTTAACATTTTCTACCAAGATTTTATTTGTTGACAAATTTTTTTTTGCATAATAATTAATAAACATAAAATATTGAAACATTAATTTTCAGTTAGTTAAATGATGAAGTGATAATTATTTGATTTATAACTCAAACTTGGTAAAGTTATTTTATTATAATGAATATTAATACTAAAATGTTGGTAAACTTTTTGGTATTGTTAGGCAATAAATTTGAAAATTTTTAAGTTTAAGACAACTAACAACTACACAAAAACCAATTTATTAAAATCTCTATAACTACATGAACTTTGGCCTACCTTTCCTCTGTCTTCCAGATATGTATATATTAATATACTATATATTATATTATAGGTATTGTATTTATACATTTAATTATTTAGTTTTCAATCCTTCTTTCTCTCAATACGTTGTCCAAATCATGTAGTCTTATTTTTTCTCACAGTTTTCCAACTATATATATATACCCCAAATAGAAAAGACAAAAATAGGTGGGTAATCGGGCACAAAATGCAAAAAAAAAAAAAGCGAAAGCAATATTGTTAAATAACAACTTTCATATTTTATATTATTTTTTATCTATAATCAACATTATGTTATAATCCGGTCCTAATAATTAATTACCGTAAATTAAAATTAAAACATTTCTCGCAATCATCGATTAGAGAATAATAATATAAGCACGCATTATCTGCTGCAGTGTTATGTAATTATTCTTTCTTGAAAACGAAAATATCGCGAAAAGAAAGGACTACGCGGAGCATTAATGGATAATAATATTGGATTGTTAATATAGAAATCGTTATCCTTCGAGCAATCATATATATTATTGCTGAAATTATTTCACTAACCTTTTACCTCTTTTGCAATTTATATCGATATAATTACACCTTAATTATTACGGTGTACTGCACTATAATATAGTATAATGTATAATTTATTTCGTTTTTAAATTGTAAATTCATATAATATATATATATATTCGTTAAATCATATTCTTTATAAAGTTTTACTCTTCTTATATTTCAACACCAACAACCAATCATGTCATACATTTCACGGTTTCACTATAATTAAATTTCGATTTTCAATTAACATTTAACATAGCTATTTATTAAGGTATATAATATATATATATATATAAAATTATTTTTGTATCTACGAATATAATTAATATAAATAATAATAACGTAATAATGTTAAAACATGTAATAATGTAAATAATATAATAATAAATAATATAATATATCTATATATAAGTTATCACATATCACTTACATCACTTATATCACTAACCTATAAAGTTTATATTTATAAATTAATTACACTTTTCCCGATGTCGTTGTGTTTTTTTTTTAGTTTTATGTTTTTTACTGTATTTTTGACAATGAAAGATAATCAAAAAATAATAAAAATAATGTGTGCCAAAACTGTTAGTTAAAAATAAATATATTTATTTGGAAATTTTAAATATCACGTGTTGTGTATAAATAAAAAATAAAATCATATTTCTAAAATTTTTAATTAATAAAAAATATATCACGAATATACAATGTTGTATATTATACAACTATATTGTATTTTTGACAAATATACCTGTACACAAATTTCGGACTAAAAAAAAAAAAATGCGTACTTTAATATTATATATTGTGCAAAACTACACTTATTTTTAGAGCAATATAAGTTCTGAGTCCTAGTCTACTATCACGATAACTATATAATACTCGTACATTTTAATATATACTTACGTATATACGTATAGGGTAAAAATTCACCAAACAGGAAATAGAAAATGGTATGGAACATGAATATAGGATTGATGTAACGTTTTGATATATATATATATCTGGATTTTTAGTTATACGTGTAAAGTTTTATACATAATATAATATATATGTAAACTGTGTAATACGTTACATTGTTTATTTTGATTAATGTTAAATTCGATTTCGATTTACTTCTCTGTTTCCGCACGATTGTACTTTATATTATATACTCGGCAAACTATATAAAGTTATACATATTTGTTGTAGATTTTGTCGACTGTATGAATAAGTGTACACACTTTTCACGTGTATAAAGTATACATACGCAGTATATACTTCACACGATAATATAAAATCAAAAAAAAAATCTAGAACATTTTCAAAACATCCGTAATTTTTAACTCCGTTTTATTTTTCGTACCGAGTTCGTATACACAATATATGACCGTACCTATTATACTAAATTTCAGACAGGAAAAAATATTAGTTTTTATATTTCACCCGAAAATTCTATAGAGTTTAGTTATTAATAATGACAAGTAAATTACTCGGTAGAATTCAGTTGGTGATATTACGTTTATACACAGTTTACTTTTAACGATTTGATCACATCGAATCCTCTAGAATGATCGAAATTATAGACCCATAACTATTCATTGATCATTAATCCTAGATGATTCAACTGTTCACATATTTTTTTAATTTAATGGCATTTGAATCAAATGTACAGTTTAAAGTTTTAACACTTATTACCAAATGTAATGAAATGGATATTTTCAAGTTTATTTCTAGGTATTTTTAAAGTATTTCGGGTCATTGTAAAATATCGTTCTGACAAAGAATAACACCTAATTTACAAAATCTAAAACTGAAAACACTTTATTTCGTTTAATTAACGATATTATAAAAAAAAGATTCGATTTTGCTCCTACGTTTACTATAAGATCTTAAGTCTCCTGTTCAGCATGTATAGTACATCTAAAACGCAAACCATGAAAATGGGCGTGTAACATTATTTTAATATAAACTTAATATAATTCGCATTTATCTGAGAAAGCCGTATTTTTCTGCATAACTATATTATAGAGAATTGAAATAGTATGTGGAAAATAAAATCATATTTAAACTGGAATCGAAATTCTCAATATTCATAGACCAGAATCGAAGTATAATATTATGTTGTTTAACAAACAGAGAGTTAAAACTGGTTAAAAATATTTCGGGTTTCAAAACGGTTTCAATTTTTTGAGTTCCCAAATGAAAAATAAATGTCATTTTTTATTTTTGACTAGTCTAGCAGTATACTTAAGCCTTTTATGATGCGTTTGAAGCGGCCGGTCCTAAAATGTTGTTTTATTTAAGAAATATAAACCAAAATGTATTAATTTTCAAATAGTATTACAAATTTCATGTATTTTTTATAAACTTATGTCTCCTTCTCCTTCGCCTTCTCTCCTCACTGCCCACTTCTACTTAACTCGATTTCCCGCGTCCTACTCACTCATACTGGAGCGGCCCACCTCATATTATTACATCCCCCACCTTTTTTCTAACCTCTTCCCTTCTTTCCAACAACGCATATACATTTCCTTTACTAATGTTACCGAAACCTAAATGTCTCTACAGTCTCTTTATATACATATATATTGGTTATAATAGATTTTTAACAGGATTCTATACGTTGGTCCCACAAGTAATTTCATTAAAAACATAATCAAAACATATTATTATTCGTACGTAGGTACATACAATATATTATACATATGCGCGTCCGGCGTGTTTAGAATTTCGTTGCGCCGAAGGTACTTACGCAAAAACATTTTTGTGTCTCCAAAATACCGACGGGAATACGTCTTTAAAATGTAAATAAGCAAAAAAATTTTCTGCCAAACCATACTTTGCGGGCTAAATTTCGAAATACTCCGTCAATACGTGCGTAAAAATGAGGGAAATAAAAAAAAAAAAAAAAAAAAATCGCTTTTTTATTGTATTTTTTCCGAGCTGAAAAACGAAACCGTCGAATATCGAAAATATTTCAAAACCGAGTGGTAGGATTATTCAAACGAAACCGTTTGAAATTGTTTGCCCCCTCCCCCCCCACCGAAAAAACGTGATGCCCGTGGCAATTGCACCTCCTGGCCACCCTCTAAATGCAGCAGACGATAAGACCATTGAGATTGCAGTTATAATATTGATCCTTTACGAGGATATTTTTCCATCGGTAATAAATACATTTAACGTAATGCGTATACAACGATAACGCGTAATTTTTACAATACGCAATAATGCGCGACTATACACACATGTGTAGCAGCGCATACGCCCGCCGACGCGCGGTTACACGCGTAGTAGTATTGTCCTGATATTGTAACGTTCTCCTGAATCCTGTTGCACTTAACGCATACGACACACATACGTAACATATAATATAGTGTCGTATGCATATTATTATATTATATACGCAAACACGTATAATTTTTTTTTTTTTTTATCATTTATTCGCTCACTTTAATATAATATCGCGTACAACATGCGTATAGGTATATCGTGGTAGTATAAGGTTAGCCGACGATTTTAATCTCGACGATGATTTATAAAGTCTATGCCGCGCGAGCCGCCGACCACGACGTTACGACCGACGTGTCGGCAAGTACTCGTGTATGGATACGGGGGGAGGGGGGAGGGAGCCGTCGTAATGTGTATAATTTGTTTATCGGGTCCTATTTGGCGGGCTGGCGGGCGGGCGAGCGGCGGTCGGGACCGCACAGACAACAATGATTGCGCCTTCCCCTCCCGCGCGTCCGCCACCCGACCGGCGGCAGTTCGCCCGCGCGCGCGCGGAATTTTAATAAGACGCTACCGTGTGCGCGCGCGCGAGGCTTGCGCGCGCCCGCCGCAACACTCGCGATGATATTTTACCGGTTGCGAAGTGAATATTCCGCATGCTTTACCGCCGTATTCTATAATGTATAATACGATAATGTTATTGTGTTCGGCTGTGTATTATTATTATTATTATTATATGCATTAGTGATGGGCACTACCGAATAATGACTATCGAACTGTTGTTCGATATAGATACTTAAAAAAACTATCGATTATATTTACTGTCGATCGACAAGGACCGACCGAACTAGTCGATTGTTTTCAAACTATTCGGTTGTTATCGAACTATTCGGTAGTTTTTATCGAAAAAACGTTGTTCGGTGCTTATTTGTAAAACTATTCGAATAGATAGTCGGTAGTTTCAATGAACTATCGAATACTATTCGGTAGTTAGTGCCCCATCACTAATATGCATATATATTATGTACAAACAAAAATCATATAGGGTACGCGCACAATGTGTACATTGACGCGGTGTGTATAACTACGAACGAAAATGAAAACGGACCAAAACAAGTAATACCATGGCCGCGTGGTGTCCGCGAAATAATATACGGACCGAGAATAAACCGAGAAAAGGACGAGAAGAACGATTTATTTTCACTTTCTCCGAAATATCCAGTTAGTATTGGAATTTAATCGCAAAGAAAAAAAAACGCTTGTATTTCAAATGAAATTTCTACAAAAATAAAAATCTAACTATAGTGATCAAATCGTACCTAATATTCTTGGTTATCTAAATAATAGATATTATATATTCTTAACAGGATTTTAAAAAGCACAAATTTAAAAAAAATTATTAATTCTTTTCGATTGAAGCCCAGTTTTTCAGTTCTGGTCCTATAACCTGTAGTAGATAAATAACTAATCACAGTTAGACACTGAATTTTATAGCTAGATCACATTAGACTAGATCACACAAGATCCCTGTCTTACGCTCACGAGAATAGGTCTACTTTTGGACATGGCGTTCTCTGATATAACGCGGTAGTGTCTATTTGTGAGGAAAGACTGTATAATTTTGATAACAGTCGGTGCTGTCTCCTCCTGAATGCGTATTATTCTTATCGAATTTTGTGTTGGGTAGTTACTTTTAATTTGAATAAAATTATTTTTTCCAACAGCTTGGATAGACACGAGAATAGGGCAATGGGACTGTGGTTGGCTGGCTGATTTTAGTCCTTGCCTAGTTAAGGAATGGCCTGCTTCCATTGGTCCGTGGTCGGGGTAGTATCTGAGTCACAGACTCTGAGTCAATGACTCATAGTGGCGTGTTGATGTTTTGACGGGTTATTCGGATGTTAGAGTTGGTGGAATGTTGGTGTTTGATTCTGGTGGTCCGGTTTTAGCTGGAGTTTTTGTTTTCAGGATGTGTTGGTACTATTCGCAGCCTCTGAAGCTTGTGATGTGGTATTTTCTGCAATGGCAGCAAACGGGATATTCTTTCGGGAGCTTAGCGTAGTCTCTTTCCAGATGTTTGCCGCTGCATTTCACACACCTCAATGGGTAGCCGAATTTTTGCGAGTTGTAACTAAACCGCTGGCATGCATAACATTGACTTGACTTGCTTTGTGGGGGGGTACTCTGTCTCAAGCCTGAGCTTCTTCCAGAGGGTCGGATGTTTTAGGGAGTTGAGACGTGATGAGGGGGCGAATTTGTGATGTTTGAAGTTTTAGAATTT
>JAIPRL010012423.1:0-12065 GCA_025469235.1 Pemphigus obesinymphae | reverse complement strand
TGCAGGAGCTATTTTTCATTTTGTTTTTTTTTTTTTTTTGTGGGGGGGGGGGGGTTAAACATTGGAGACCTATGCATACTCGTATATTTTTTTAGTATGTATAATACATACTAATCTCTCACTAATATGTTTAAATATATAAGTATAATAATTATATAAAATGTCTAAGAAAGTGTGAAACTAGTTAAATATAAAAATATAATAAGTACTTCATAGGTTTTAGATTCTGAGCGAAACAAGGAATGTATTGGTTTTACGATGATGTGTTTTATTTTTATTTTTTTTATGTCTGTGTACCCTATTTTCGGTAGAAAATATCATCTAGTTGGGACTTTAAAGAGATTATTTTTTGTTTTTTTTAATTTTTTTCGATAAACGCGTGAGAAAAAACTCAAAAAATATAGCATAAAAATCGGAAAACACGATTGTGATAAAAAATTTTTACAACTCCGAAAATAATGATGATAGAGACATGATATTTTCACCACAAACGTATACGTAAAATATTAATACAAAATTTTTTCAAAAATGTTTACCTATTTTTAGGCTACTTATAGCAATATGCAAATTTGAGACATTTAATTCATAATAATCTTAATTTTAGATTTTAGAATCTGAAACTTTAATACAGTATTACAATTATACCATTCTAGCTGCATACAAAGAATTTTAAAAATCAGTAGGTACAATCCTTTTTAATAGCCATTTACATAATTTTTTTTATATTCATTTCATTTTTGCTACATTTCGGTATGAAATGTGTTCGAGTTTTGAGGAAATAATGGATCTATAAACTTGAAATTTTCACCAAATACGTATATTAACACATTATGAAAGCAAAATAATTTTTGAAAATATTTACCTATTTTTGGGCTACTAATAACTATTTTCAATTTTGAGTCATTTAATTCATAATTTAATAATAACTTTCCTACTTTACAAAAAAATTTGATTTTTGGAATTTTTTTTTTTTAATATGTATTTTTGATCAAAAAAATAATGGTGAAGTCTGATCAATTTGGCGGTCGGACTTGGTTTTAAAATTATATAAAATTGAAATTGAACGATTTAATCCTATTCGTTTATAAGGTATATTTTGACATTGTGCATGTTTACATTGATGATCATTGTTTATTTTATCCAAGGGGGCAAAAGTATAACTTTTATATATCTTGGGGGGGACAATAGCCCCCTCTGCCTCCCTTCTCCTATGCCACTGAATCTTATACTTGTTAAATATAATAAAATTAATTCGGGGGTAGTGATTATTATCATTAACATTTGTTCTAAAATTGTATAAGCACCACTGTCTATAATATATTATTATCATCATGTATACTGTCTTAATCCAAGATAATTACATTATGACGAACATTTAAAGTGGTGAATATTAGTAGAATGATTAAAGTGTTGTAAGTGTGGATTATTACGAGGTTTATTATCGTTGACACTATTTGTTTTTTATTGTTATTATACGCTTACAGGTGTAATCATAATCGTATAGTCATCAATATAAAATATTTTACTTCTTTTTGAATGTAGGTATAAGTGTCTTGTAAATTAAACAATATCGTTATAATTGTACGTTTCCAATATTACATTAATATTTATTTACTTGTTTTATAAATCTTACTCGTAAATCGTAATATAATATATATTATATATTATATTATATTTCATTAATATCTTGTAACTTTTTAACACACGATTTATAAAAATGATTTATAAATTAACGTACTTCGATTTTACTGCACTGGCTGAACCCATCAGGTTTCTTCTATCATATATGAACATTGAATTTGAGGATGTACGTGTTGAACGAGAAAATTGGCCATCCATCAAACAGAGTAAGCATCATTTAGAAATTGTAATCCCACAAATAATATTTACATAGACGACAAATGTATTGAGATTTTATTAATTAAAAATGGTTCGTTTCATATTTTTTAATCAACTCACAAATACTATTATATATTACTACTTGAAATATTATGTATAGAATATTGTAGAATCCGTACCTATATTATCATTTTTTGATATTAATAAATTAAATTTTATATTTTTATGGAAACATAACCATAAAACAAAGAATCTATGTACAATTTAATAAAGCACATACCGCAAGGGTATACCATAAAAATCTAACACATACCTACCTATAAAAAACCATTTTGCTGAAAAAATACTAACATTTTTAAAATTAAGTATTTTTCAATTATAAAAAGTTTCTGTATTTTTTAAGTAATTTATAGTATAACTGGGCAATCTAATTCAAATTTTTAGTTAGTTGTGACCCACAAGACTTTATGTTAATTTCACAAAGAAAAATCCAACTTAGAAAATGTTAATAATCGAAGCCCTAGGGTATTTTTTCCAGTATCGCGTAAATTCTCTCATATTTAATGTTATGTAGGTGTAAATATATTTCCAACTTTTTAGCCATTAAAAAGATCCAAGCACAATGGATTATTATTTTTTTTTAATCTAATCTATATACCTAATAAAAATTAGAAAATATACTCTTGAAGTTTTAAAGTGAAGTTTGAAATTTAAATCATTTAGCTTTGGATTGTCATTAGTTACCATTATCTATTACTATAGAAACAAGGTTATAAAAATAAATATATTAATAAAGTAAAAAAAAAAATGACAACGATGACACGATTTTACATTTGCAGTAATTTTAATACATATTTGTTGAAAAAGTAATTATTATTAGATATTTTTCATTTTCATTTTCATTTTCTGTTTTTTTTTTTTTTTTTTTTAATTTCCTGCTATATTACATTTTCAGAAATATTTCAATCATTGTATAAACTTATTTCCCAATCGTTTTCATGAAAATAACAAAATAAATAAACCAAGAAATGATAATAATTTCGTGTATTTTCGAAAATCATTGAGAATTGCTAAGAATTGTTATACAAATGTAACGAAATGTAATAGTTTAATTTTCAACATATTATTGACATGATAATATGAATCTCGGAATTTTGAACTGTAATTTAAACTAGTATACCCCTCGTTTAACTTAAACACGTTTTATTATTTTAGTTCATTGTTGTCAACTGCTTGTTGACAAAAGCCTTCAATTTACAATTATCATACACATTGTATAAATATAATAAAGCTTGATTGACTTATTTTACATATAATTGACTTTATTAACAATAGATAATTATTATATATACCTACGTATAATTATTAATTAATATAAAAATATATGTCGTTCAGGGCATTTTTTAGTGAATATTCACTGCGTATCCAGGCATCATTTCCGTATTAGCTATAATGGGTTCGGAGGTGGGGGATTTACTTTGAATACCGATGTTGAAAAATTATTTTACTTGGGTCAAAACCATTTATATCATTGCTACTTTGGCCTATATGCACGGTATTGATTTTTTGTGAATTAAAAATAATAATATTGAACCATTTCTTTTTTTATCCATCGTAGTATTTACACTCCAATTATTAATATGCAACAAATAAATAACTCTTTTATATTATAGAAAATTGGTAAGTACATAAATTATGTGGTTTATAATATTTCAATTTTTCAATCATATTATGTAGGTACATGATAGACATACAATAAAGCCATGATTATGTACAGGAAAAAGATATAGAAAATTTAAACATTTATAACATTTCATAACAGATGGTGTTTAATCTATGCTTTGATAAGTACAATTGAAAACGTTTTTTTAACTATCCAAATTTTTGTTACAGTCATGTAGGATTTAAACTATATAGTTAAATATACCTACCTCCATGAGCACAGTAAGGTTGGTATATGGTTTGTCCAGCACTTTTTATGTACCTTACCTACCTACATCGTACACAGAATAAATAGTTCCCGCGGTTAGGAAATATAAGTTAATATTACTTTTATGTTCAATGATATAAAACTGATAATGTTTTTAAAAAACAAAACTTGAAGTCATAAATTACTGAATAAATAATTGTTTGTCAGTATTTTACATATTTCCGTACGTATTATACCTATATAGGTACCTACATCAATATATTTCAGAAATTAAGAAGATACCCAATAAGTCGAATATTTCATTACTGGGCGTCCATCTACGCTAACTGGGTGTCCAATTGTACACAGAAAATACCCTTAAAAAATGCCCTGAAATTGTCAGACATTGTCGACATTGTCGACATTGTTGACAACGACATTGTCGTTCGATAATGGCAAACATTGGAAACGTTTGAAAACGGAAAAATTCAAGGTGTTCATTAGCCAAATATTTAGCTATGGTTTAGTTACAAATTTTTTTTTCACCAGAAAACTAATTCATATATTGTTACATGCTTAGGTACTCATTTTCTGGTAGCAAATTACATCCAGTTGGTACTTAAGAAAGGTGATTTTTAAATTTACCCAATAGTTTTTTAATGCGCAAGGAAAAACTACCACAAAATTATGAGTAAATGGCAATAATAAATATCATCGTATTTATTTATTTGTAATTTCAAAAACTTAAAATGTACACCGGATTTGTAATTTAGTACTACGGGTATATTCCGTATATCTCCAAAATCAGTTGTTGCAATTTTTTTTTAGCCACTTAACATTTTTTAACGATACGTTCAATTTTGAGATATTTAAGTTCAAATAGTTTGTAAAATTAAATAATGAAAATAGATCTGAAATAATTTAATATAACGTTAGTCGTACATTATTTTCACTAAATTTAAAAAATCGATGGATAAAGATTTTTTTTAATTCTGATATAGTGGTATAATATATTCTGATACAATGATAATCATTTTTTTTTCTAGTACACGTGCATGTTCATCCCATAATAATTTTGCCTCTATGAAATAAATTCTTTTTACAGTTATATTTTGTTTAAAATATAAGATGAGAATATAATAATAATGTTCTGCAGCAGCCTGCATAGCATTTCTAACTATATATTTAAGTCTTATATTGGAAAATACGCTAATTGTTATATTATTATAGAAATTACCTATACATTGAACATACCAATTTTAATTGTATGTAAGTTTAATGTATTTAATTGTTTAAAAGTATTATTAATTGGTAATTGGAGGAAAATGATTAGGAAAATAAAACTGTAAATACAATACGATAAATAAAATCTTACCACGAAATTATACTGAATAAATAATTATTATTACAGTAATATTTAAGCATATTACGTCTATATATATTTCAAATAAATATTATTTATATTATGCATAGTTAGTAAGGTCACAATCAACCAGATGTAGTACCTACTAGGTTTATTTTTACGACGAATACATACCTACTTATTAATGTTTGAATATATAACCGACAGAAATACTTTACACAGAAACTCTGCTCAGAATCGTTTATTTTCGAATGAAATTATTTATCATTGCTTTCAAATGTAATACATCCACCAAGTATATCCTTTCTGATAAGCGAAGTTCTTCCACCCCTAATAACACCCGACGAACCAAGTGTTTCCACCCCCTACTAGACCCGTTCTTTTTTTTTTTTTAATCGAATTGGATATTTGTATGGATTTTATAGATACGCCATTCGGTAAACTCCCAGTGTTGGATATGGACGGCAATGTAGTCAATCAGTCTATCGCCATTAGTCGGTATTTAGCTAAAAAGGCTAATTTAGCTGGCAGCGACGAATGGGAATCTTTATTGATCGATATTGCCGTCGACAATATTAATGATTTACGATTAGGTAGGTAAATATAATGTTGTTCGTTTTTATATAAGTTTATTAATATATAATAAGTTTATATATATATAAGTGTATAACATAGTAGGTAGGTATTTAATAATATCTTAGAAAATTGGGATATATAATAATCATTTACGATTTAGTACCTTATGTATTTAGAAATGTATTTAAAAAATATATTTCAATTTCAAATTACATTTTTTTTTTAACCCCAACAGTTTTCGTAAAGAAAAAACACACATTTATAGGGGCATTATTAGTTGTTACGAGGTCGGTATAGAATGAGAACGAATTTTTTTACCTTGGGGTTAATCATTTAGAAAGTTTAAGCTCCGAGGTAAAATAATAAAATAGTGATATCAACATAAAATTACGACTAAGTTCATTGTTGATGAGTGATAAACCATCTTAAATGGATGATCTGAATAATAAATAACAACAATAAAGTAATAAGTGGTATGACTCAGAAACAAAAGACTATGACTAAGGGAGGAGAAAAGCGATTCAGAAATTTTAAAAATATGTAATGCATAAAATATGAGAATAAGAGAGTGCTAATAAATGACAAGGAAGTGATAATGGAATGGAAATTAAATTTTGAAAGACAATGACAATGACAATTTTTTGAATAAGGTAATAAATTGAGTCTAGTGGAATTTAATTATGGTGGATTTATTAAGAGAAGAAGTGTGGAGTGTGATTAGAAAAAATAAAATAAGAAACTGGTAGAAACAGAAGGAGTACCAGTAAAAGTATGGAAAGTATTCAGGAGTTAATAATAGCAAACATTGGTTTGCTAAGTTTTTCAACAAGGTTGAAGGAAATTTTATTTTGTAATCAGATTTGTTTATATCATTTGCTACCTCTGAGTCTATGAATTTCCCATATATGAACTGGATATAGATTTCAGTTCTTCATATTAGGTAGTTTTTAATATTCGTATTTATTAATATGAAATAATATAGCTTTTTTGGTTTATAATTCACAAGTGCCATCTATATTTGTGATGTTATAAGACATCTACATATCACCATACATAATATGTTAAGTTAAAGTTAATATTTTACTTTCAAATAGTCTAAAATCAGATAATTTATGTTAAAATGACATGTTATAGTATTCCAAATAAAGTAATAACTCAGTTTATAAAATGAATTTTTTTTTATTTGTTAAATTCGTGCATTTGATAGGCTTTTTTCATCTAGGAACTGAAAAAGTTAGTACAAACTTTAAAAATTTAGAAAATTTCGCCCATGGAATGTAAGATATGCATTGTATAAATAATTTAACCAAATTTGTTTTAGCTATGGCGTCGTATGCACATGATCCAGTAGAAGAATCTAAATCACAAAAATTTAGCCCTTTAATAAACGAGATGGTGCCGTATTATATTACAACATTTGAAAATATTGTTACTGAAAATAATGGATTCTTTGTTAAAGGAAAAGTAGGTAATATTTTATTTATCTAACTGGTTCTACCATATTTTGGTAAACCTATGGCAAAAATCTATAAACTAAATATTTATAACAATAATTATTATGTCATAATAAAATTCGTATTATGGCTGTTGGAACACCAAGTACATAAAGTACAGGACTGTTTTATATCTTTAAACGACTAATAAGCGGAAAATAATATAGTTTACGTCCACCATCTAGTTATTATTTGAATATGTGTATCAATAATTATATAGCCTATTTTCTAGATTATGTAAGAAAAATAATTTTTATTTTCTAATTAAGGGGGTTGGAAATGGTCTACTTCTAAGAAGTTGAGTATAGGCGATTTAAAAATTGATTGCACACAAGGCGTTTTGGTGTGTGTATGTTGTTAATGATTTTTAGTGTGCACATTATTCATATCTCTCCGTTTCACACACAAAACACTCTTGAACACCAACAGTTCACTTGAAAGCATTTTTGACTATAAAAAGTGAAAATCGTGGACCCATTTTTAAGTATACTTACCTACTTTCAATAATCCAGTTTTAATTTTGAAAACTAATTTGAACTCGTAAATTTTTATTTTTTGTTTTGTTAGTAAAAATATATTTATTATTTAATAACATTTTATATTTGTTCAATATAATTTATTATATGATTTTTCAATTTTTTTTTTCACATTTAAAACATTTAAAATGCAGAGCCGAAGAATTGAAAAAATTAGAATATTTTCCGTACAAACCTACAGAAAAGAAATTAACGAATTAAAATTGGTATTCAAAGTTCAAATTGAAGTACACTTATTGTACTGAGGTCTAAATGCACGGAGAAAATAATTTTCAACCGCCTTAAGGTGCCTCATAACTGCTATATATATTAAGGAGTATTATATAGACAATTTCTTATTATTTCGACGGATGGCTTTGTGCTTGTAAGAAGAGTGAATGATCATTAATGTTAGCATTGATTATATATATATATATATATATACTATATATAATCAATGGTGTTAGTAATTCATATCAAAATTATACTGAGAGATATATTACACGCCCGCGTGTACATATCAGCGATTTATTTTGCAATCAAGAAAAATTTATATTTTTCACTCAAATAGACGATTTTAATTCCATCAAAACATCAAAATGTGTAGGTACTCTAATAATTATAATTTAAGACATTAATATATTCCTCATACTTTCATGAAGTATCGTACAAATAACGTATCAAACATTATTTTTAGTTAATTAAATATTTTTATTTAAAATTAAGCACATTTTTTTATATCCATATAGCCATCGATCAAGGTGAACTGCACGAATTATAATATTCAACATTTTATAAATCCCTAGTCTCGTTTCATTTAGCACCCCTAGAAAGCTCACCCAATTTTAACCTGGTCGGTTCATCAGAAAATTATTTTTATGGAAAATCTCTTGGAAGTTGGTTACTAGGTCAAACTAAAATATATCCCGTTGGAACTGTATTAGTTTGTTCCTATCGCCCATATAGTGTCAGAGCTATAGCCAATTTCAAAGAATTTAGATTCCAACTTTATCGATTCCAAATTTATCAATTGTATCAATTCAAATTTTGTCAAATCCAAAATTATTAATTAAATATCATTTTGATTCTAACTTTACCAATTCCAGGTTTATCAATTAATATGTTGTCGATTTCAAAATGATCTTTTCGAGATAATTTAGATTCCAATTTTATTAATTTAAAATGTATACATTCCAAATATAATCATTAAAACAAATGATTCAATAATTTTATAAACACATATAGTAGTTTCAAATATTTATAATTCAAAGAATTTATGCCACTCCGTGTTATAAATTAGGCTACAGTATTCTTATAATTATGGATAATTTACTATATAATACACGATGTATGATTTATTACAAAACCAATGTTATAAGTTATACCATGTTTATTTATACTATTATCTGATCATTTTGTTTCTATTTTTTTATACAGTTATCATGGGCTGATATATATTTCGTAGCTCTTTTGGACTACATGCATTTTATGGTAAAAAGTGACTTTTTGGAAGGTCAGTCAAAATTACAAGAACTTAAAGAACATGTGTTGGCAATACCTCAAATTAAGTCATGGGTCGCGAAACGACCTATAGCAATTGCTTAAAATATGGAGAACAATACATTTTATTTAATATTATTAAATAAAGAAATTAATTTTGAATTTCTAATGTTTAAATTAATTAATAAAGGATATGTCACGAATTTTGACCTATAACGATAATTTTATAAAATTCAGAAATATAAAATGTATTACCTAGTATATATTTATGATTATTATTATTTTTATTACGTAAATTTCATGGATTCGAAACAAAACCAAAAAAATGCTTTATTCTACAATGTTTTCTAGATCAGAAATATGTTTTAAAAAGTCTCAAGCTTTTATTCTGTAATGCATCTACGTCAGGAATCGCTACAACAAACTAATCAGATTTGATAGAAGACACAATCGATAAAACACTAGAAGAGATAAGATTCATGACAGAAAAAATGGAAGAAATTTAAAACAAACAGAAGAAACAATACGAAGAATTTAAAACATTAATGAACGAAACCGAAACAAGGATGTTCGTATCGGAAATAATAAAACAATTCTTATACGTTTTATACTCAAAATTTAATTGTCGATCTTTCATATCACTAAACAGGTCTTCCAAGTTGTTTTATTTCAATATTCTAGCAATATGATACTGTATTTTTATCTACTATAACTATATTATAATAATATAATGAAAGAATAAATTAAAGAAATAATAAAGAATTATAAAAATGTGCACGCGTCATGGACACACAGTGAATACACGTTAACTTTTCCGTATTGTTCCGCAATCCATATGCATATCGGGCGATCATCGTACCACTCCGGCGGCAATATTATTACCGAATTCCCAGTCTTATGTTTTTGTATTTTGATCATATAATTATGATGAGCGATTGTCGAAGTGTCCAATAAATAGTCATAATTCATTAATCAAGTGGGTGTTCCATTATTTCATCCCTCAGACTAGGAACCCTATATTATAAGTTTTCTCTAAATTAATAAATATCATACACAATTTCCTTTTCCTTTTTCTGTACTTCTCTACAACCTGTCTTGCACACACAAAATATTGGCTCCAATGTTGACCTTTTATCTATTATCTTTTCCAAAATCTTGATATTGTGACTGTGACTCATAAATTTTATCCCTCTATAATTTCCACATTCCTATACATCTGCTTTACCTTTAAATATTTGTACCACACAACTCTTTCTCCATGCTTCTGACAACTTTACTTCAACTAGTACCTTATTAAAGAACTTTGTCAGCCATTCTATACTTAAACTTCATAATACTTTCCATACTTCTACTGGCATTCCATCCGGTCCCACTTTCTTATTTTTCATTTCTTTTACAGCACTCCACACTTCCTCTTCCCTTATTAAATCTACCATACCCAAATTCCACTCTACCCGATTAATTGCCTCTCTCGAAAATTCCTCATTTAATAATCCCTCAAATAGTCTTTCCATCTCTTAATCACTTCCTTGTGCTTTGTTAACACCCTCCTTACTCATCTTTATACATCAAACATTTCTAAAGTCCCTGGATAGTTTTTATCTTTCCTTGTCAGTCTGTACACTCCTTTTTCCCCTTCTCTTTTTCCTAATCTCTCATACTACTCATCATATCTCCCTAATTTAGCTTTACTCACTGCACTTTTTGCGGTTTTAGATAAACTGTTATACTCTATCCAATTATCTCTCACTGGTTTTCTGCCATTTCTTAAACTGTATTTTTTCTTTGATATTATCTCCTGCACTTCTTCTGTCCACAACCATGTTTGCTAATCCTCTAGCATAATACCTCTACTCTCGCCAATGACTTCCTTAGCAACCATCTTACACCATCTGCTACCTTTTCCCACATTTCGTTTATATTCTTCTCCATGTTCCACACCCCTGTATCAATCAGCTTTTTGTAAATAGTTTTTCATTTTGACCCGTTAGTTTCCACCGCCTAATCCTCGGTTCCTTATCTATGTTTTTATTTTTGTTCATACCTCTTTTTCTAACACCAAATATCCATAACCATTAACCTATGTATTGTATTGTCACACTTTCAACCGAGATTACCTTAATCCTTACACTGTTTTAAACTTTTTTTCACATAAAATAAACAATTTGTGATTTGTTCCTTCCACTCATATAGGTTATATAATGCTCTCTTTGCTTCCTAAAATAAGTGTTCACAATTGCTAATTCATAATCAAAATAATAATAATAACATAATACAAAATCAAGTATTCTTTCTCCAACCTCATTCCTATTTCCAAATCCATACTCTCCATGCACTCTATCATAATCTATTCTATCGCAGCTCAATTTCTTGTACTCCTTGCATTACTTCATCCATTTCTTACCAGAAGTTTTCTTTCTGGTTTTTTTCACATCCCTTTTGTGTAGCAATGCATTTACTATATTCAGTATCTTATCCTCTAATATTTCTCTTTCCAAAATTACCTTATCGCTTTTCCCAATCATCTCTATTACTTTTCCTTTCATTTCTTCATAAAATATCACACTTACACTATCCCTTGTACTAGTCCTTCCTGAGTATATGATTTTTTACCCCTCTTCCTTCTTACTGAAGTGTCATAGAGCTGCCCAAGACAACTTAAAAATTTGCAAAATTAAGGGGAATATTTTGATACCATAGGATAAAATGGTAGGGCTGAGTTTAAAACTTTGAAGCGTTATAGCATTGATTATATATAGTATAGATAGCCCACATCGATATAAAACACGCTGCGCGAGAATGATCGGAGACCGCTTAAAAGCGCTGTGATCATCCATCCGATTAGTATGATAGGAAAACGCTGAATCGCT
>JAIPRL010012422.1:0-12065 GCA_025469235.1 Pemphigus obesinymphae | reverse complement strand
GGAGAGAAGGTGAATGAGAAAAAGAAGATATAATAATAATTGATCATTCAATTCTATAATAATTAACATCAATTAATCGTTCACATTAATATAACTTAATAGAGATAAACTAAATATATATATATTTATTTATTTTTATTTTGTGTCTATAGATAATGAGTGTTAAAATCATGGTCATGTGAGAACCAATAGCAATAAAGAATATATGAGTTGACTATGATGATTTTATTTTTAACCCAAAAATACTGTAGCACCAATACACATTATTATGTAGAAATTGTACATTAATACATGATTAATTTTGTACTAATTACATTTTGTTTCATTCAATAAGCCTAATAATAACTTATATTTTGATAAATGTAAAATGTTTTATAATAAGTATATTTAATTTTCTTGAAATCATCAGTACCTATTAAAATGTATAGGTTTTTTTAAAGAAATATGAACGATTATTTGAAGTAACCTGAGTAATGTAAAGAACTATTGGACCTATAAGTGTTTAAAAAAAAAATGTATACTCGCCAAGTCCTAACAATTGAATTTTAAGTACTGTGGCATGAGGGGAGGGTACTGTCACAGATTACATTCGTATAATCTGTGGTACTGTACCTACTACCGCTCTTATATAGGAAATAAGTCAACTTTATACTTAGCACATTCTATGTAGGTATATTATAGTTTATAACAATAAGTTTTAATTATATATTCTGAAGAAGTATAAACAATATACCTACTATATAAATATTATAATCAAAGTACTATAGCACAATTGTTAGGGATGGGAATCGTCATGAACCAATAGTAGATATCGACTGATATTTAAACTGTTGGATATCGGATGTACCAATATTTAATTTCTCGAAAAAAATATGTTAATACTTATACATTCTTTAGAAAAATATATAACCTATCAATAATAATTTGAAAATTCTATGGCTACTAACATTTCGGTGGGAAAAACCACAGTTGTACTTTAAAGATGTTATTTCTTATTATATTAGCGATGTAGGTACCGAAGTATGTAAATAAAAATATATAATTAAAAAATAAATGTTATTCACACTGTAGAAAGAGTCTACATAGATTAATGCCTATAAGCATGTTTGTTACTACAATTAATACAGTAAAAATTGCATGAGTTAAAAAGCAAAATAAAACCATTTTTAAATAAAAAAATTTGGATCGGGTATCGGTTTACTATTAGTACAAACGATCGGGTTATCGGATATAGGAAAAAATAACTATCGGCCCATCCCTAAAAATTATACATGTGGTAATCCCAAAACTACAGTAGGTAGGTATAAATATTATTCCCGCCTGTTTTTTAAACAAAATGTAGTTGGAAAAGCAGCAATTTCATAAGTGAAAAGTTACTATGGGGCTGTGTGAAATGCGCGTGGACTTAAAAAAATAAACATCATTGTAAAACCACTAGCTCCCTCGCTACGCTGAGAATCTAAAATACTTTTTTTTCCGCCGATTTTTTTAAATTTAGTTTAATGTACGACTAACATTATATTAATGTTTTTCAGGTGTTAAAATCTAATTTTATCAACTATTTGGACTTAAATATCTCAAAATTGATAATTTTGTCAAAAAAATTAAAATGACTATAAAAAAAAGTTGTGAATACGGATTTTCGAGATTTTTTGAATTAAGTTAGAGTAATGTATATTTAATGCTGTATAAAATTTTCAGGCCTTAAAACTTAAAATTATCCCTTTTAGGACTTAGAAACTTCGAAAACTAAAATGTCCATATATAGCCCAAAATTACAAAAAAAAAACTTAATCGACGTAATTTTAAGTCGTTATTTTTGAAATTATGAAGAAATGAAAAATCTCGATTTTATGAAATCGTATATTTGCCGTTTTTTCATCAATTCTTGGTAGTTTTTTCTTAAGCATTAAAACTATTGAGAAAATCGAAAAATGACCTTTCTAAAATACCAACTACATGAAATTTGCTACAGGAAATTATATAAGCATATAAAGATCGGAGCACTCCTGGTAGTAAATTTGTTAACAGAGAAAAAAAATAAAAATGAAAAATAAACATCATTGTAAGACCACTAGCTCCCTCGCTACGCTCAGAATCTAATATAAGGTAATTGATAAAGTGACACATAGTGAATGGGTTAATATGATTTCATTTAGTTCATTGATAAATATTTATTATAATATAGAATACAAAAATATCTAGGAATATACAGAAGTTACATAATAATATAGTTATATAATACATATATGTATATTAAATATTTTTAGTGTTATGTAGTGATTATTGATTAATCGCAAATATTTGTTTACGACTAATAATAATGTAACTAATTTCAAAAATAAATTATAAATAGTAATAATTATATTTTGTAGATTGGATAAGAGTGATTTGTTAAAAAAAAAACAGTTTTGTTCAACCGAAAAACATGAAGTTTACATTGCTGAAAATTATTGTGATCAAACTGGGATACTTTTATCAAAAAACCAATCACTTAAAAGTGATCTACATTTACGTGAAAACAATGATAGAGTTAGTTATATAATATTAATTTTATTTCAAAATATATAATACTTTTAATCAAGGGCGTAGGTATAAATTTCCTATGGGAGGGGTTCAAAGTAGGAACCATGAGCTCCTAGAAAAAAAATTTGAAAAAAAATTACCCAATATGTATAATATATTATGTATTGTGTAGGTTATTTTAATTATTTAATATAGTAGGTAGATATGACAAATAAAAAAAAAGTTCAAAAATAATTATAATTTATATAAGTAAATTTAATCTCTGTCTTTGTTGTGATAGCCTATTCACAATTTCTTGTGGTTCAATAGTGATGTCTCTGTAAATGTTGAGAAGGGTAAGACCATTCAGACGCTCTTGTTCCATCGCATTTTTTAAATAAGATTTTATATACTTCAAAGTTGAAAACGAACGTTCGGCAGTTGAAGTAGAAACGGGAAGAGTAGCCAAAATTTGCACAAGTTTGCGAATAAGAGGAAAAAAGTGTTTATTGCATTTCTCAAATGTTTCAATAGCAGTCAGTTCTTCGCTACTCCCCTCCCATTTCTTTCACCACAGCCGGTATTTAGACAATAAATTTTCGATATTTTTATGAGGCAAGTACATCTCTTGCATTTGTTTTAGATTATCTAATACTCTATTTTCATCTTTTATAAGTGTAGGCAACAGTAGACGGAGATTTCCAATTCTTTCATGGTGCTGAGAAAATCGTTCTGCTAGCTCACTTTGCATATGATCAAGAAAAGGATAAAAAACATTCCTTTTGTAATATATTTCAGCCGTATCTGCTGGAATGTTTTTTCGTCCTGTTTGCCTGGTATTGATTCTGTACCCATAAGTGTTTTAGCATCTGTTATAATTTTTAAATATTCCTCACCGTTCCGAATCTTCTCGAACGTCTTTCTTATAGAATTCACAGATTTGCATGTTTCAATTAAATCAATATTGATTGTCTGAAGAACTTTATTAAGATTCGATGTGTAGCTAAAAACTTTTCGCATAATAAGTAGTGAGATGATAAATTGCGAACTTTCTATGGCAAGTCGTAACTGATATGCTTTTGGTGCATAATCCCTACTACTATCTTGCAGTGCTTGTAGTGTTTTAAAAACTATGGAATACATTTCCGCATTTCTTTCAATTGCTAGATGTTTTTCACTCCAGCGGGTTTCACAAAGAGATATGAGATTAGAATGAGAGGTGCCAATCGACTCAGCAGCTTCTTTAAGTAACTTATCTCGTAGCACGGATTGTCTGAAGAAATTAATCACACTTTTAACAGTACCAATACAATTTCGGATCATGCTGACTTCGCATGAGTGTGCCAATACCAAATTTAATGTATGAGCTGCACAATGAACAAACTGTGCCTTAGGATATTTATCTGAAATAATCGTTCGTACTCCTTTTAATCGACCGCTCATTACCGCAGAACCGTCATAACCTTGGCCGACAAGCATCTCAAGATCTAACCCTTGGGCTATGAGACTCTGTATGATCGTGGAAGCAAGGGCTGGAGCTGTCACATCTTTTACATGTACAAATTCTAAAAAATCTTCCCTAATTATTGCCTTCTCAGCAGAATCGTCTAGGTATCGAACACATAAAGATAATTGTTTGTACCTAGATACATCTTGTGTTTCATCGGAAAGGACTGTAAAGAAACCGTCATTTTTTATTTGTTTAATTAGTTTTTCCTGAATAACATTTCCGCATAGCTTAATTTATTCATTTTGTATGGTCGGTGACATATGCATTGCTCGACTATCAAGAGTTTGAGATAGAAGGTGATCCTTTAGTTGCTGGTCTCCAACCCTGGCCCGGTAGCGCAGAAGTATACGAAAATGTCCATCATTATGTACTGGTTCTGTGAGACTTATAATACCCGATTCATTTTTATCTCTTAAAGGCATTTGTTGACGTTCACATAAAATCACCGTTTCTACAATGGCAATAAGTTTTTTTCTATTTTCTTCGACTATTTTTTTATTTTCTAAATTAATAGATGTTCTGATATCTCTAGTTTTTCCTGTCATTACTGATGAAAATCCTTGAGCTTTTTTAACTGAAAACTGGTGATACTCTGTTTTGCCATGCTGATCAAATGTACAAAGTGCTTTCTTCCAATTTACAAATGGCATCGTCACTAAAAACCCAAGTTCTTGTCCACCACGTCCACATTTATTACAACCAAATAATACACATATTTTACACAAAACTCCTTTTTCAACGTCCGAAAATAAAAGTTATGAATATTTCTGCATCCAATGACGCTGAAAAGATAAATGTCTCTTGTCACTAACTGGAAACTTGTATGTCACAGGAGGTATCCAAGGCTCTTGAAGCACTTTAAAATTTTCCTCGTCATTTATCGGTAGATTTCGTAAATATTTCCCTACGTCATTTTCATATAATAATTTTTGAACACCTAAAGGAGAAGAAGTTCTTTGTTTTTCGGAAGATTAGCTGAACCGCACTCCAAAATAGAAAAATTAGGTTCATTGACCTGGCTATTTTCATTTATTTCTGTTCTTTTTCTGTTTCTTCTCAAAGAATTTTAGGACAGATGATTAAACTATTCGTTTCATTTTTCTAATAATAAGAATAATAAGAAAATCTTTGTAAACATGGGCCGAGTACTATGATTATACTAAGGTCTAAGAATATAAATTGTGTCTGACAGAAAAGTATATACATATATGTTATGTATTATTGACTATAGGATGGTTTATACTTTATATTATGGTAATATTATATTATTACGAAATAAAGGTTTTTAAACACTTAGACATTTACAAAGAGTTATTTAAACACTTAAAAACAACAAAAAAGATATTTAAACACTTTAAAAACAATATATATTGGTTTTTAAACACTAAAAAACGATAAAAAATGTTTTTAAACACTTAGAAATTTACAAAGAGTTATTTAAACACTTTAAAACAACAAAAAAAGTATTTTAACACTTTAAAAACGATATATAAGTTTTTAAACACTAAAAAACGGTAATAAACGTTTTTAAACACTTAAAAATGTACAAAAAAGGTATTTAAACACTTTAAAAACGATATATAGGTTTTTAAACGCTAAAAAACGATAAAAAAACGTTTTTAAACACTTAAAAACAACAAAAAAGTTATTTAAACACTTTAAAAACGATATATAAGTTTTTAAACACTAAAAAACGGTAATAAACGTTTTTAAACACTTAAAAATGTACAAAAAAGGTATTTAAACATTTTAAAAACGATATATAGGTTTTTAAACACTAGTAGTATACTTTAGTCAATGGCAATCTCGAATCGAAATTTCCTATTTCTTTAATTTATGTAGGAGCGATGTTCCCGTTATCCATGTCATGAGCCACTGCACTTATGGTTATAATTAAATAGGTATTATTCTTGATACATTTTCATATAAGACTTTTCATGGAGAAATAGTAATTTACTTTAGAAAAATTATTAATATTGTTAAATACAAAATGTATTAATTATGAAATTATTTGTAAAAATGAATTTTGTATTTAGACAGTGGTGACTCGTGTATATACCCAAATCCCATACAAAACTATTTTAAGATTATTATAAGAAAATTAATAAAATAATATTATATATTATTATAATACATAAGTATTGTATGAATAATATGTATATTTTATTAGCTAATAAGTTTAAAGTATATCTATATATGTCGTTAATATTGATAAGAACGTCAGCCGACGCGACGTGCTAACCGCGATACCGTATATTTGGTTCACAACAAAAATATAATAATCAAAGCGGACGTCATACCCTCGGGTTTTAATGAGTTCTGTATAAGCATTGATACTTATTAACTATTTTTTTTTTTACCATTTTTAAATCACTATACAATTTTTAAACATAATATTTCAAAAGCACCTACGAGGTTATCTCTTAAATGTTGTATCTATTCTATCAATTTTATACTAGGTGTTTTAACTCTAAAATCATTTTAAAATGCCATTTCATCTGTTTTACTTAAACGTGTTTTTATTCCTGAAAATCAAAATTGTAATACTATTATGAAAATAATATAAAGTATATATTATAAAAAATATTAATATATCATAATAAAAAAATATTATTATATTATAATAAAAAAAATAATAAGCATATTTTCTTTTTATATGAGTAATATTACTACTTTCGACAGTCATCATCAGGTTACAAATAAATAATATATTATGTAATAATTATTTATACTTCTTCTTATAGGCATAAGGCATTAATTGTTTTTCTAAAATAAATTACTAGTTCATCATGAAAATGTACCAAGAATAATGTGAATCGTATAATATATAATAATAATATAAAAACCATCAGATTCCGAGTCAATATTGGCCTACCTACTTATATTTAATAATTTATTATAAAAATAATACCAGTATTAGTTGACAAATTTTAACGGGGTGTATCGCAGCAGTCTTCGACAACTCGAGAAAAATTATAAATACTTAATAAAATTATGAGTATATTATATTTTATTGTTGAAAGTTGATTATAAATCGGTACGTACAACAGTAATAGGCCCAAATAACACTACGATATTTTAGTCTTCCATAAATAGTGCCTATACGGGCTATACTCTATGGTATGAACGGCTTTATTGTAAACGGTTTTTACGTTAAATGATAATGGATATATTTCAATGGACTTCCTAGGAATATTTATTTCAAAGAATTCTGAATAAAAACGTGTATAATATTATATTATTAGTTATAAATTATAACTTATTAGATTATTACTTAATTATCTACGTATATTAGGTATCTTTATAAAAGATTTTTATTTCCAATATAATAATTGTTTGAGATAGAGCGCCTTGTAGTTTGCGTTCCACTATTAAAATGCATATCAACATATTTCCCTCTTCCTTTTACCTTATCTGCTTAATTATGTTTTTGTATTCTATGTTAATTATTGTGTACCTATTATCGACGACCGTAGTCTCTGACCGACCGTTCGACCAGCGAAAATTCAACGGCGTACACCGTTTTGTTTTTGTTTCGCGGGTAGTGATGTAATATTTTTTGTTTGTATTTTATACATATTTTGAATTTTTCCGTTACTGTTGTTACCACCGTCTACTACTAACATCGTAAATTACCACCACTATCCAACACCACCACCATCTACCACCAATTACTATCACTGTCCAATACCACCACCGTTTTGGCTACCTACGTATCAAGGTCATATTTATATATATATATATATATATTATTATTGTTAGTATTAAGTATTTTGTTTTTAACCCCCTTTTGCTGGCCAGCACACTCGTGTGCCCCTTATTTATAAATTATTATTGTTCAAATTGATTTTACCTCAATAGTAGTCCGTGGATTTTACCACGACAAAACCAAAAATTGCGTGAAATTTTTCAATTGCATTAATTTACAGTCCATTTTTTACTCCTAAACAATAATTGTTAGGTAATGTTCAAATTTTAGTAATGCTTAAACATTATTTATTAAATACCTAGGTATGATTATTATTATTTATAATAGATAGGTATGTTTTTTTGTCAGAACCGACAATATAAAATGGGAGCCTACTCCATACTCAAGAATTTGTAGTGCACATTTCATTGGTGGTCAATATTCCAAACATCCTCAAAGCCCATCATACAGTCCTACTTTATTTCCTGTTATTTACAAACATAATATCTTACCAGAAAAGTGTACTGACCGCTTTGATCGTCACATAAATAGACCCATAAGCAACTGCAGTATAGTTTCATCAAATATTAATTTAAACATTTTACATGAATCTGACAATTTAATAGAATTGTAAAAAGTAAATAATAGTAATGTTAAAAAATATGTATCTACTATTCAATGTTCTTCAATTATTATTAGTGATACTTTTGAATTTAGTTGTGCTTTTTTTAATAACGGTGTATAATGGTAGATTCTAGTGTAGGTTGTATGGATTCAGCTTTTTGTATTTCATTTAATTTATTTTAATTAGTGAATTAATAATGAAAAACATTTAATTTCTCTTGCTGGAATAAATCAAGAAATTTTAAATTTATTTCTTAGTTATTTTCCAGAACAGTGCCATTCGAAAAAGAGTAAGGAAGATAGACTTTTAATATGTTTAATAAAAATTAAATTAGGAATAACATTCATTGCTATATCAATATTTTTTAAATTACACCGTTATACATGCTCACAAATTTTTAAATCATTATTATCAATATTATACTCTATACCAGTGTTTCCCAACTGGTGTTCCGCGGAACCTAAAGGTTTCGTCACCTGTTCTTACATAATTTTTACTGCAATAGACACATGGCTCAAAACGGGGCGATTATTATCAGTATAGAAGACCTGTCTAACATCTACAAGTAAAAGCAGTACTTCGTCTGTTCCAGACTTTTTCCCACTGTGAAGCTGCTCCTTCCCAAAAAGCTACTGTCGAAAATGAAGCATCTCAAATTAAGGAATACACTCAAATCAATTGTTCAAAAGTTAAAAAAAGACGATATGGTGAAGAATTTTTATCGCTTGGATTTATTCCCATAGGAATTGACACGTTTCCCGATGTGAGGTGCGTAGTTTGTGAAAAAGTTCTCAGTAACAGTTCTTTGGCTTCTGCGAAACTAAAGCGACATTTGGAATCTAATCACCCAAATCTGAAAGGGAAAAATCTAGATTTCTTTAGAATGAAGAAAGACATTTCAATTAAAAGTGTGACTTCTCTTACTAACTATGTAAAAGACGAAAATGAGAAAAACACAGAGGCTTCATTTATATTGGGTTATAATATTGCACGTGCCGGAAAACCTCACACCATTGCCGAAAGTTTGATAAAACCTAGTATGATAGAAATGGTATCTTGTATTCTCGGAAAAGACGCGGGAAAAAAAGTTGCAGCAGTGCAGTGCTCAAACAATACCATTTCTGATCGAATCCATAAAAACTCCGACCACATTGTTGATGAATTTCTCTTCAGATTAATTAACTGTAACCAATTTTCTTTACAAATAGACGAAAGCACCGATGTTTCTGGGTTGTCCATACTACTTGTTTTTGCTAGATATACTCATGAGAAAACCATTCAAGAAGGATTGCTTATTTGCGAAAGTTTGAAAACGCATACTACAGGAGAAGAAATTTTTGAAGTGGTAAATAAGTATTTTAAGGAAAAAAAAATTTAATGGCAAAAATGTGCGGACGTATGCACAGATGGTGCTGCTGCAATGGTTGGGAAGATAAAAGGTGTAATAACCAGAATTAAAGAGGTAGCTCCAAAATGTAGTAACAGACACTGTGTTTTACATCGCCATGCTTTGGCAACCAAGAAACTTCACCAGATTTTAAATCAACACTAGATGTCGCTGTTTAGTGTGTGAATTTTATAAAATCACGTCCTTTAAAAACAAGACTGTTCAAGAAGCTCTGTGAAAAAATGGGGAGTGACCATTAAAATCTTTTTTTACATACTGAAATCAGGTGGTTGCCCAGAGGCAAAGTTTTAACAAGACTTTTTGAATTACGGGATGAAGTAAAATTTTTCCTAAAGGAGCATACAAAAACAAATCTTTATGAGTGGTTTCATGATGAAAATTGGCTCATAAAGCTAGCTTACCTCTCTGATATTTTCAACAAGTTAAACGAAACAAACTTGAGTTTACAAGGAAAAGAAACTTCGATCTTTCAAGCCAATGATAAGATTAAAGCTCTCATTGTCAAGTTAGACTTTTGGGTTCTGGATTTCCATGAAAAATGATTACGAAAAATTGTCCATAAAGGCTATCACCATTTTATTGCCATTTGCAACTTCCTACTTGTGTAAAACTGGCTTTTCAGCGTATACAAGGACCAAGAATAAGTTTCGAAATCAACTAAACGCGGATCCGGACTTACGAATCCAATTTTCAGGAATAACTCCAGATTTAAAAACAGTTATGAAGAATACTATGGAAATATTCCAATCTTCTCATTGAATCTATCTTAAAGGTAATGAGAGACAGATATTAAATTTTAAGCTTTGATATGTATAATATTGTAATAGTTATAAACAAAATAAAATTTTAAACCTGTATTTACTTTGTTTTTTTTTATATTAATCACACTCTTGTGCCGGAAGTGTTCGACAACCCACTCATTTAAGTGTACAAAACATATGTCTGCATTACTATTATAGAAAAATTATATGGGGGTTCCACAAAACGTCCAAGCTCCTGCAAAGGTTCCGCGAGTAAAAGAAGTTGGGAAACACTGCTCTATACCATTTCAGAGCGCACCAGCCACCCGACCAGTTCCGTCCGGCGTCACGCATCCGTTCTAGTAACCGGTCTGCTCACTAGATGTTTGAGACACAGAGCCTGACGCGGCCGTTTAACAACCTTTATACAGAACGCGTCAAATGCGCCACATTTCAATGTGCCTACCATACCCTCTGCGACTGCTGTCGAGTACGCTACGCGCTATTTTTTTTTGTTTATTTTAGTTATTTATTTAAATAGTAATGACACCCTTATTCTGCAATGGATGAAGGACCAATTTTCCTATGCCCAACAAAGCAAAATAAGAGTGGAAAGGTAAGTAATCTATAATGAAATACTGTGATATATATAAAAAATCTTCGTATAAAATTAATAAATATGATTAATTAGGTATATCAATACTAAAATTAATATCTACGAATAATTGAGAAAAATTTTTAATAAAATAATTTATCGCTAAGTATAACGATAAATAATTATTTTTTAATATATTGGCTGAGTATCAACTACATGTAATGACGATCGGGGATAGTAGTAATGACGGAGATTCATTGTCTGATTTTTTAATTTTTATATGAACATGTACCTATTTTTTTTTTTTATATTAAGTATATTTTTTTATGACGACGATGTTATATCTGATTTTTTTATTAGGTACGTCAATTTTGTATAGTATTTTAGTGTAAATATATAAATAAAAAAATAAATCACAGAACTTAAGTGGTTTGAATGTTATCGTTATTTGCCGATTTTTGTACTTTTATGTGTGCCGCATAGCAATGCATGCCGGCTGATACCGATAGTTTTATTATGTGTATACAGATTATTTAAACACGGTGTATAATAGGGTGGAGTGTTAATATAATGCTAAAAAAAAAAATTACTATATTCATTATCGCGGGTTATGGAACTGATGCTCTACATCCTAATGATAACAGTAGTCAAATTATTTTGATAAAATATTATCATTTAGTACTGCCCCAAGGTTCAAGTTTATTGAAGCTATTTATAGTTTATCTTTCACGCGCTCTTCTCGTTTCTTATCGGTTTTGTAACGATTTAGTGAGTGTTGTGTCGGTTTCATCCCTGTGGGTAAGGATTAGAATACACCCTCGGTAGTCCATGCCTGTCGTAAGAACCGACTAAAATGGACCTAGTAGTGGGTAGCAGCGCTACTAGTATCAAGCGTGAATTATTTATTTACGCTTGAGTAGTATCCCTTAGAAATAAGGTATGCTACTGCGATCAGGGAAAGCAACGGGAAACTACCCTGATTAACCCTTCCCAA